>VZRZ01001394.1:0-27533 GCA_013398175.1 Climacteris rufus
TCCCATAGCACAGATCCCACAGCCGTGTGGGAAAAGTGCTGGGACTGGAGGCTGGAGAGAGACTGGATCTGGGACTGTGAGCTGGGTGTGTTCCAGTGAGATGAGGGAAGAAAAGGGAAGCTGTGGCACTGCCCAGCAGATGTATGGAGGGCTGGCTGTGTGAGAATGCATGTTTGGAAGCAGTTGTGTAAGTCTCATTTTTAGTGCATGAGACTTATGAGATCTGAAGATTACTTACAGATTTTTCTATACCTGAGTTGCCTATCAGATAAGCATTCTCTCTGACTTTACAGACAGAAAATGTAGTAGATCAAGTAACCTCAGTATGACTTTTTGGAAACCCAGGAGGTAATTTGGAAATAGAATCAAGACTTTCTGATTCCATGGCAGCTCTTTCCACATTAAATTGTCTTTCTCAGGCATTATTGGTGTGCTTTTTCTTTGCATCACAGTATTCTCTTTATAACTCTCTTCTGACAGTTCTAACATTCATAATGAGTTTGAAACTTTTGTTTCTCCTACACCCATCCTCTTGTTTCCTTAGTCTTAGCCCCATCTTCCAGTCATTCGAGTCCCCTCTTTAAGAGGTTTTACAGCACCTTTGTCATATTGGTGCTGAAGGAAGGGAACTCACAATATCAAATATTGGAAGAAAGATGGGTTTGAGGTACTGTATTAGTGAGGCATTAACACAAGTCCTGCTAACCCTGTGTCTTGTAAAACCATCCCATAAATTTTCCTTCTGTTGTAACTTGAACTTGCAAGTGGAAACAGGCTCACACAGTACTTGACAATAGAGGCTATACCATGAGAGAGCCAATTAATTCTGCTCAGTATTTTGTATGTCTATTGTCTCAACTCTTGTCTTCATCAATGTATGACATCATGCACAAATTGAATAGTCTTTCTAACTACAAAATGAATCCATTTTGTCATGGTCTGTGAATTAACACTGTGAGAGCTACTACTGTAATAATGAAGTTTGTTATTTGTAAACTATCTCTTCACCTTTGTTGAGTGGGCCATAACAGTGCTTTTGCAAAAGTTATGGAACCTTCATGTCCATTGACCCTGCACGTCCCTGGCATACTAAGACAGGAATTCTAAAGCATCTCCTAACAGCTATTTTTCAGAGTATTACACACATAACAAGCCATAAAGAGTTCCCATCTCTTCTGGGCCAAGGTCAGTAATGCTTCCAGAGTAAATCATTAACACAATAGTGCTAAAAGAATTGTTTTGATGTATGAACATTCAGCAGAGTTGCAACTTGTTAAGCAGTGAGATTCTGCAGGTCTACAGATTCCCCTGAAATTATGCAAGAATGTCATATATTCACTGCTGCTAGGAACAGCCCTTTTCTACTGTGTGTGTGCACATGTATGCACAGAAAATATATTAGAAATCAGGGATAAACTGAGTTTCTGCATATAAAATTCAGGCATTCATGGGTTTGTTTCTTGCAGTATAATATAGAATCAGACCAGTTTATTATGGTGAAGGTTATTTGATCTTAAAGAGTTTGGTCTATTACATTTCCTTTCCTGTTTTACAGATGATTGAATTTTTCCCTTGGAATATGGAGTGGGGATTGAAGTAAAAGAACAAGCTTTAGTCCTTGGAGTCCTTTGCCAAAGTAAGGCAGATAAATGTAAATTTTACTGTATCTTACTAACAGCTTTAAGAAAAAACAACTTTGTTTCTAAATGTAGTTAAAATCAGTGTGGGTTTAAAAAAATAAAAAAGGTGAGTTGAGCACAGTCCTACCAGGAGTATAAATGTTGATTAGGCAGCTTTGCTCCTGGCACATGAAAATTACTTAATAGGACCACAGTATCAAACAGAGGAGAAATAGCAATAGTCAGCTTTCTGTATCATGGTCTTAAAACAGTGCAGTGAGATTTATTTAATTTATTTCAATAGCTGCAGGACCTAATTTGATGGAAGAAATAAGAAACTACAGCGGGAAACAAGTCCAGTTGTTTGCATGCTTAGTAGACTTCCTGAAGCTGGAAGTAAACAATGTTTATGGTATCAAAATTCCCTGCATACAGCCTTTCTCTCCACTTTAACTGGCAGTTTACTGTAAACATCAAAATATAAACATGTCTTGTGGTTGGATTTGAAGTTGAATACTAATTAGTTTGAGCAGGGTTTTCTAGATTCAAGGGATAATGTGAAAGACAGGTTTGGGCATAAATAAACAGGCAACAAAAACTGGCATCTAACTGCAAGTATTGGAATGACAGGTGAAAAAGACTGTGGAGGACCAACCTCATTGAGGCCTGTAAATGTGAGGGTGAGCTGGGGGCAAAAATGGAAGATGCTAACAGTACTTCTGACTGATTTTAACAGCATTTTTGAAAGATGTATTTTGTGTGTATTACTAGTGTATAAATGGGTTTTGTACCAATCTGATTAGTTTTGGTTATGTTCTGGTTGCTGCCAAATCAAGAGGTGATTGTGCACAGCTATTCCACAGAAATGTTTAAGAAATCAGGAATTTGGACTGTGGATGCAGTTTTTTCTCACAGTAACAAAGTTTACAAAGTCTGCTCACTTTGTACCTCTATCCTTGTGCGTGCTCCTTGGTGGTGACTGTGCATCTGCTAAGCAGATCAGGGAAATAATCTGTTTTTAAAATAACCCTTTTTCTTAGGGTTAACTTAATCCTTAATATCTTAAGAAAAAGGGTGGTTTTTAACATTGAGCAGTTCCTTGATATGTTTCATCATGCAGCCCCACAAGCAGTTGTATGAACCATTGTATCAAACCCCAGAAGGGGAGAGGGAACTCCTTAAACAGACTTTGCTATGGAAAACACAAAATAGCAAGACAATTCCTTCCTTCCAGTGTTTGACAGATAGATTCTTGTTTTTCACAGATTTTGAGTGCAAAAATGTGCTTTATTGTTTCTGTGGAAGCCACTAGAGAGCAGCAGATATTCCAGACATGTTCAGTCATAAATGTGACTGATAAATTGACATCAACATGATCAGTCAGGTCTGATATAGAAAAAGAAGCAGAACTGAGACACTACTTGCACAATTTTCTTGCAGATACGTTCTGTTTGTTTTCTTGGTATATTTGCAAATAGACAGTACACATTTTCAGGTGTAGGTCTGCAGGTTATTTCTTTTCACTGGCCTCCAAAATTATATTAAACGCATTGTTCTATGCACAGGTTTAAGTAAGTCCTTCATCATCTTCACAAATAACAGTTCACCAGTTTGAAGGGCAGGAAGTGTAAGAGCAAATCATTGCTAGTGAGAAAATTCTCTAACTGGAATTAGTCAGTTTTAAACTATGAAGCAGATTACAGTCCAGTGTGTCACTAAAGATTTTTCATAGATATCACTCACACTTCAGTTTTCTTGCTGAAAAAACCCACCTGTCTGAACTGAGCCTTTGATTTTCAGCATCAGCAGAGACATGAAGCTTAAAGGATGTGGAACTCAAATCTAGCCTGGACTGTTACAGATTATGCTTTATTTCCTCTGTAGACAGATTCAGCCTTTAAGAATGTAATTTTACACCATTTAAAATCACTTTCTTATGTAGATCTTCAGGGTAGGATAAAAAATACGTATAATAAAGCTAAGTTACATTGTGTTGTTTCAATAGTGAAGGTTCCATGTATGCCCTAACCAAGGTTTGGTGGCTGGGAGGCAGATTCCTGTGTTATCCTCAGAACAACACCAATGCTTGCAGGCACAGCATGTGTTATCTTACCCACTCTCCCCCTCCTCTCTATTGGGAAGAAAGGAGGAAGAATGGAGATGACATGCACTGTGACTGGGAATAAAAGCAATTAAGAATACAATTTTTAAAAGGGGAATTTTAACATTGCCAAATTAAAAAATGGATACAAACTCATTTGGTTTTTTGTTCCAAACCACAAAATTCTGGAGGGTGAACTCCTGCATTGCCCAAATTAGAAGGATGCAAAACCTTGACACCACAATTTTGTAGAGAACACTATTGGACATTTTTTTGTTCCATGATCTTATTTGCATTCCACAATTTCTTGAGAGTCCAGGTATTTAATAATTTTGCCTCTCAGATCTTGGATGACAAACTTCCCTAACACTTCCCACCCTGTGAGAATATCCCAGACTACCAGCCTGGGATACCAAGAGGTGAGAACAAAGCACTGACTACAGAAATCTTCTTCAACTTAGCACAAATAAGACTTCTGAAATTATTTCATGGTTCTGGATTTATGAGATATTATTTCAGAACATTCTTAAGCGATCTAAAATCATTAAGCTTTTGTCACCCAGAAGCAATTTTGCATTTTTGGGAAAAAAAAATCTGAACCCAGGCTGTGCGGGGTTTCAGAAGCACAAAAAAAAAAAAAACTAAAAAAAAAAAAAAAAAAAAAAAGAAAAAAAAAAAAAAAAAGACTTTTATTTTTAAGGGATTCCAAGTATCTTCGGTAGAAGTGTAACAGGAAACCTTAATCCTTCTGTTAGTGGCATCCCAAGCTTTGCCGTGGATGTGACGGGGCATACCGAACATATTTGGCCGCTGCCAGGCGGGGCAGCTGCTCTCCCCTCGGGGCAGGGCTGGGACAGCAAACAGCCCCGCTGCTCTGAGCAATTCACCTCTGATGGGAAGAGCTCCCACTGCACTTTCAGCCAGGGTAGCAATGAGGGCTCTTCCCTTTGTGCCAATTTAGGATGCAAATGCAGAGAATAAACTGAAAAATCCTTTCGCAGAAGGATTGAACAAAATGTTGGAGCTTTTTGGAGTTTAAAGTTTTAGGTTGCCAGAGGAATTAATATGTAGATGCTTTAAATATGAGTTTTCTTTTTTTGCTGTGATGATCGCTAGTTTTTACATGTGATTTAGCATATATGCTGCTGAATCTTCTTTTCTTGATATTTCATGGAAAAAACTGATGCTAAAAGTTGAGAAAAACTCATTTATATCAGTCTACCATCACAAAATAGGTAGACATGGTTTTGTAAGTTTCAGAGCCCAAAATTTCTGTGTAAACCTGAAGTCCTTTACATTAAATTTATAAGCTAACAAAACATTAGAGCACCAAGTTTATGTATTTAACATAAACAGTGACAAGAATTAGAAAGCCTTTCTAATTAATTTTATAATTATAAACAATGGAAACAATAAAAAATCCCTTATAATTAATTTTATGCCTATATTTTGCTTGATTAATTAATATTCAGTCTTTCATATGCTGAATATATTTTATATGAACGGTGCTGTATAAAGTGTATGACTCTGTTTTTTGACAGACTAATTGAGATCCCTGTGTTCCCCAGATGATTATTTACCCCGGGTCAGGTCCAGGTCTCAGTAGCCTGGGCTGTGCTGGCTCAGGGGCGGTTCCACAGCAAATGAAGATGGGGAGGATGAACTCTGGCAGCACCGTGGGAGCTCCATCCCTCCCATCCCCTGCTGCCCAGGTCCTCTCCCCATCCAGCACAACCTCTCGGAGCCAAACCCTTGGAGCTGCAGGCTGCCTCACACTGCTGCTGCCCAGTGATCACCTCCTTTATGAATGAAAAAGATTTCATTAGCCTAAGCAGGAATCTCTCAGTAATAGGAAGTTTTATTTCGATTATTGCTGTCTAGTAAAGATTTTTCATTGCTAGAAGAATTTCTCTGTTAAACTGGAGGTGGCTGAAGAAAGGCCCAGCAGTTTTCTCCATGTTCTAGGCAAGATGACAATTTCAGAGCATATCTCTATGAGCTAATCTTATTGCATACAAAACTGGTCCTAGTGAAAGGAAACCAAATCTGGCTTTCAGGTGGAGAAGACTGAGGCACAGATATTTACTGCTCTGCCCAAAGTTTCTTGTAAGAATGAAGTGGCAGAGGAAACGAAACTGAGATTTCTTGATGGGTTTAATGGTTGAAGGATTTTTTTTCCTATTATATCTTCCTGCTAGTTTATGTCTGATTCTCAAGGGAACATAACCAATAGCACAAGTTGTATCTTGATTGATTTATCAGTTTTCCAAAATGTCTTGTGGCCCCTGATTTTTTCAGTGGTTTGCAAAACTCACCAAACCAAAGGGAAGCAGCTGAGGGAAGACCTCAGAATTGAGAGAAACCTGAGCTGCAGGTTTCCAGCCTTACCTCATATTTAAAGGTAAAGCTCATTATGTCAACATTAGGTTTAAGGTAGAAAACTGGTCATGTAAGAACCCGGGGAGAATTCCAATGGTGGGGAAAAAAGAGTCCTTTTTAAAAATTTTATTGTTTTCTACAAGTAATGACTTCTCAGCTTTGACTTTTCTGACACTAAGTTTAAGAAAAAAAGAGAAAACATATTCCTCTTAGTTTGGGGACCAGCATTTTTGGGGTGTGATGAACTGAGAGATTAACAAGGAAAAAAGGCAAAATATAAGATAGTCTAAGATTTTAGAGTATGGTCTCCAACTTCATTGAAGTGTGGTTGAACACACAGTCTGGATTATGGGGAATTTTGGAAGGAATCTATTTCACACTCAGTTATACTGGCTGATGCTCTGAGAAGAGTTTCTTTCTTTCTACTTCACAGACTTAATATGGAAGAATCTCAGAAGAAAATCAAGACCAAATAAATAAACCTTATTCCAATTAACATAACAGAAGGCCTATCTGTGGTACATACACACAGCTGCTCTGCCAGGGTTCAGGCTTTCTAAACCATCAACAGGGAGACCACAAGGGTAATTACAAAGTAATTCAGTCCTCACCCATAACAAAGGCCCAAATATCACACTTGATTGCACTAATCTTATTATATTCAAAAAGATATATAGATGGGTATTACAGATTGTGAATCTCTCTATTCTTCTGTACTTAGCAGTGTTGTCCAGAGAATCTGAAGTCGCTTGGAAACTTTTTTCCTATACATTTCAATTAAAACCTAGAGATTAGCTGAGATGGATGACTGTCAAGCTGAGGGTGCTGTTACCAGTGCAGTGAGCAGCAGTGCCTTGCTGTTCAATGGCCTTGGCTCTCATTACTGCACCAGCACCTGTTTGGATACCCAGAGGCTTTATCCCCCTGGAAATAGCTCTGTCCTTAGGCTGCTGAAGGAAAACATAGCCTTTGTATGAAAAGGGGGGAGGAAAACAGGAAGAAAGGCAGTTCTGGTTTAGGATGCTCAAAGGTGGCCTGAGGGATCCCTGAATGGGTAGCTGCTGTAAATGCAGATTTTCTTGTTTCTTTTCCTAGTCAGATAAGGGGAATTTGTATTAATCCCTCCTGTAATTTCACAGAGGCTAAAGGAAACTTTAGGTGAAGATTCTCATGTAAAATATATCCACCCATACAGCCCACTCAGAATTGCACAGTGTAAATACAAGACAGTAACATGTTTATAGTGGCAGGTTTTTATAGTAGCAGGAGGTTTAGAAGTCTGTGGGTGGCTTTCTATGATGCAAAAAGTATTAGTGGTTCATGGCATATTTGACATAAACAAAATAAGAATTTTGCTGGGTTCCTTGTGAGAACTAACTGTGGGTCTAAAGCAGCTGGTACCTTTAATTATGTCCCCCTCTTTATCTTCCCAGTCCAAAAAAATTGACTTTTTAAATTTTGTTTGTACATTCCAAACATGTAAACAAACCCCAAGATTTATAAAAGGTTCCATAAAGTAGAAAAGTTGCTGACTTTGTGTTTCCAATCTTGGCCTCAAATACAAGCAAGATCAGTGACTGCTTTTGATTTCCTGTATCTTGACACTTCAATTATATCTTTAGAAGAAGCCTAAAGTTTATAAAACTAAAGATATGTTACTTTCTTTGAAAGATTATCCATTGGAAGCCTTCATTTTAACTTTTTTTATGGCTTCCTATTTATTTCAGTGTCTGAGTGCCTGTGACAGAAGTTCTCCAATACTTGCCCTGAAATTTACCCAACTCCCTCATGCAAGAGAGGACAGAAAAATCACAAGATGTTGCCACCACAAAATGGGGAATTCACCTTTAACTTTCTTCAAAAAATTGATCCTCATACTACAACAAGATCAAGTCATTTGAGCCTGCTGGAAATAATCAGTTTTATTGTTACCCTTGACATCTGAGATAATCTAGAAAATATTGTGAGCAGTGTTACACAGGTACTAAACCCAGAAATACTGGGTAAACCAGTCACACTGCTGCAAGTGGAGCCAGGTGATGAGTTCTGGCAGTCTCCTACCTCTCCTACAAGAGAGCAGCACTAATTGTACATATGATGATTTCTTTTTTTCTGCATCTTGTAAGTACAAGTTTCAGCTTCATTCCTAATCCAGAATATTATACTCATTAATTATTGTTCTGTTCTATTTTGGAAGAAAAAATATTTCAGAAAAATAAATATGCATATTAATTTCTCTTTTAATTAAATGTTACTTGAGTGGCATTCTACAGAGATTATTGCATATAATCATTCTTACAGATTTTACTAATTGAAAAATTATAGATCAGTGTCGGTTGGGAGGGACCTCTGGAGGTGTGTGGTACAATCAAGTTACACAGGGCTTGTCCTGCAAAGGTATGAGTATCTCCAACATAGAGATTTTGCAATTTCTCTGGATCCATGTGTATGTCACCAGAATGTCCCTTTCTGCAGCCTGTGCCTGTTACTCATCCTTTTAGAAGAGTCTGATTTTGTCTTCTCTATATTTTTTAGCCCTTATGGTTTAATTTATTTAGAGAAAATCAATATCCTCATGGTTTAAAATAAGAAATCTCAGACAACTTTCATTCAAATGGTGAGTGTACATTTGTGATAATCTGATTTTACCTGTAAGCATTAAGACTAATGCATACTGTAAATATTTTCTATTTTCAACAAGAAGCCAAGGGTAATATCTCACACTAAGACGAAAATCTCTTGCTTTCCAACACTGAAGAGGTTGATTATTATAATATTTTAAAAAGATCATTGCCCCTATGGTGTAAGAGCAAATCAGTTAGTAGTTTTCTATTTTATTTTAAAATAAAGTGTGTAATGGTGCTGGAGAAGATATCAGCTGTGCAGAATGAAGATAAATTATGCATGGAAGCTGAGTGCAGAGGGTCAGAATAGTCTCAGAATACTGAGAGCCTTTAGTGCTCTGACCAGCATCACCCAGAGCCCTGGCCAAGTGTCCTGTTTCAGCTCAGGGAGCTGTTCCTGCCCGAGCTGCCTCTCAAGGAGCTGCAAGGATGGCGCTGCTGCAGGGGTTGGCAGGGGCAGCAGCCCTGGAGAGGGGTGGCGCTGGCACCGGCTCTGCCCGCCTGGGTGGGGCTCCTCCTGCAACAGCTGCCTTGCTGTGCAGTCCCACAGAAAGCACATCCCAGAGCCAGGGTCTGCTCTGGAGCCCCGGACAGCAGCAGGAGGAGATGGGGCCAGAGATCCCCCTGGAGAGAGAAGCTGCCTGGGACACAGGGCCGTGTTCAGAGAGCTGAGGAAAGCACTCAGGGGCTCAGAGCTGAGCTGAAATGGGCTCTTGGGCCCGCAGGAATGTTTGGGTTTGCTACAGATTTCAAAAGCTGCTCTGGCCAATCTTGTGACCCTGGCACCTTCAGTACCTTGTTCTGATGACTAAAATGAAAGAACAGCTAAAAAGACCTGCATAGTCCTTTAGTTTCTTGTGAACAATTGGAGTGTTGTTGTAGGTTTGCAAATTGTAGATTTTTTTGAAGCTGAGGCTATAATAGAAATTCTAGAAGACTTTCACATTAGAAAATTGGAAATCTTGCATCTATTTAGTATGGGAAATTTGTAGCATCTTTGAAGAATTAACACATAAGGTCCAACATATATATCCCTGTCAATATTTTTCTTCCCCTCACTTACTCCACTTGGTACAAATGAAGCACCATGTGGGCCATTTCTTCTCTCTTTCCTTTGCTTTGATGCATTGCCTGTAAGCCATTACCAGAATGTAAATGTTTCAGGATTAAATCCACTTTTATGGCACTGAGGTCAATGTTACTGGCTTATTATCTTTTCGGTGTCCTTCTTCATCCCTGTTCATAGGCCAGCACGTGGTCAGGAGCACCTTGGGCAGCTCTGTGCAAGGCAGGAGTGGGTACCTGCTGCCACCGCAGCAGCCTTGGGTGGCTCCTCGGGGAACCACTAGAGGCTGCTCAATAAACACAGCCCCACCTCTGCCTCTTGCGGAGAGTGCAGGAGATCATGTGTGCGACTGAAGAAAAACATTCACAGAGCATTGCCTAAAAGGCAACATGTTCTTCCTGGGTGGGATAGCGGGGAGATACAAGAATAGAAATTGGCGGGGCGAGGGGGAAAGTTTCCTCTCCTGATTTCTGGGTCATCTCATTTGCTGGTTAAAATTGTTAGTTGAAGACAAGATCTTGCTGACTGATATTACATATAGGCCATTCTGCTCGATGAAATTGAGGGGTGGAAAAAAAGAAATTTTGTGCACAGGAACAAGTAGCTCCAGCAAAAATATCAAGGGATTTCATCCTTGTCCACCCTTATGAATGACTGCCAGGGGGAAAAAAGTGTGTGCATACATTTTAAATATATGTGTATACATAAATACATATGCATGTTGTTGAGGAAAGGTTTCATAACAAACCTGTCTTCTTGCTTCCATCATTCACTTGAGTTTCTCGTTTAGCTCAGATGAGAAAGAGAAACTTTCAGTTGACTGGAACGGCTCTCTCTTCAATACCTCGACCAATACATTGCTTCCTTTGGATTTTTAGTGAGGTCATACAGGGAATTGCTGTAGGTATTGTACTAAACCCTGAATCCGTAAACTTCAAAGCATCATCTAGGACCTGTCCAGATAAGAACAAAAACTGTACGGATGTCATGAGTTCTGATGATCAGAATGCACTACATCATAGAAAGAATTGCATGCACTGGGATCTAGAGACAGATTCAAAGGAAGAAGTGAGAAAATATCATAGGCAAACGTGGGCTGTGGAATGACCTCCCAAAATGGAGCTCACCGAGTTCAGACACTCCCATCAGTAAATTCAGTACTGTGGAGATGAAGGATCAATAGTCAGAAGGTTACTTGTAGCTCAGTGCTGATTCATCGGGGGTGTTAAATGTTGCATTAGTTAAGCAACAGCAATTGAGAAAGAATCTGTTTCTCAGAGATTAGGAGGTGATGGGGAAGACTCGATGGCCTGAGGCTGCTTTTGTTCTTTAAATGTGAGGATGGGGAGGGAAAATGCTGCATGGTTTTTATTCATGAGCAAACCTGGTTAACAAGTGGGGACAGGGTATTTATAAAATGATCGTTCCAGCCATCAGATTGGAGTCTTTTCTTGAAAACCTGAATCACTTCGTAGCAGACTGAAGTTATACTCAAAAAAAGGAACTGCTCTAAAGGGTGTATCTGTGCATACTGCTATAGATGCATGTTCAGAACTATCTGAAGGGAGCACTCAAAATACATATGGTTGTGCATCTGATATGTTGAAAACTCTGTCCTTCATACCACTGGGTTTTTGTGATAGTCTGGGAAAAAAACACTGACATTCTTGTTCAAGATCAATTTCTGTCTCAGGCATTGATGGTATAAAAAGTTTAAGGATAGTGTTGTACTTTTTTCTCCTCAGCATTTTTCTTCTTCTGTGCTCTAGCTGTCACTCTCAAAAGATTTGAAAATGTAAAATTCCAAAAGTAATTTGAAAGACCCAGAGGCTGAACCAGTTGCTGTGGGTATTTCAAAATGCTACTAAGTAGCTATGAGTGCATGACCCATTAATTAATGAAGAATTTGGCTCCTTGCTGTTTATTGACACTTTATTGCTTTTTCTCCTTCTGTACATGCATCTGAAATAGATTACTGTTCTGTCTTTAGATCAATGTAGTCTGTACTAAACTGACTAGAATGTATGCCATAGCACTTTAGTCAAGGAATTTCCTTAAGGAAGTCTGTGATTACATTACTGTCACGCTAAAGTATTTGTTTGAAGGACCCTGTAAGGGCATGATGTCATGATCATTCCTCTTCACAGCAGTACTTGTGAAAGCAGCCCATAGTTAAAATGGCATTTCTGGCCCCAATTGTCAAAAAGAAAAAAGTTGTGAAACTGCAGCTTAATAGGGAGTCAAGGCTTCTGAAAATTCCCGAAAAATGTACTTGCTAAAACAAGTTCTAAACTCCTGGTTACAAACACGAAATCAGCCTTTTGCATTGTGTAAGTAGTGAGACGGAGGCTGTATCATGGCTTTGGCCAGTCTTGTGGTTTGCTAAAAGAAGACTCTTTTTTCTCTCTCCTGACTGTGTGCCCTTCTGTTTACACAGGCTCTGGCAGTAACAGACTGTAGAACTAAGTCAGCCTGGTTGGTGATTACAAGGGGTTTTACTGGTGTATTAACAAGTGGTTTTGGCTCAGCTAGAGTCTGACCACAACTACAGCAGGTACAAAGAGATGAGATACATGAAGCTGGGAAAAAGACGTGTGGGGAAACAAAAAGGACTTCCCACTTCTGGCAGTGCCAAGCTGTTAAACCAGCTTAGCTGTAGTATTTAACTTCAAAAGTTGTGTTCAGAAGTTTTGCCTGAAAAGGCATGTGCCAAATTTAAGATTTTTCTGAAGACAGTTTAGGTTCAGATTTCAACTCAAATTTGCAGTTGGTCATGTGAGCCTGTTGTCTATTAACCATTCAAACCATTAAATGTTTAGACTTAGATATCATCTCAATAGTTTTAAAATTTTCCGTTGGTTCTATAGTGCAATGAAACAAAACACAAAGAGACTTAAATACCCTCAGCCTGTTTTGCGGTAATCTTATCATGGTCATTAAGAGGATAAGTGTTTTCCTTCTGGATCATAGCTTGGCTACAGTGATCTACATGACAGAAAATGTTCAAGCAGAGGATGCTGTGTTAGTCAGCTGTGAGGGTAAATGTAGTAATGATGAAAGCTAAACTGAACATATAAATGGACATTTACCATTTAACATACACAATGCAGTGTTTTTATTAACTGATACTGCTACTGCTGAATGTTCTTATAGACCGTAAATTTCCTCCTTTTCTTTTTTTTTTTTTTTTTGAGCCATAATTCAAGTACAGTACTCAGATTTTTTCCTTTTCTAACAAATGGAAATGTACTTTTGTTCCACCTGCCTCATTGAGACAAACTGTACAGCAGTGCAACTGCAACAGGAATTTGTCCAGTTTGTCCTCTTGCCTTAGGTTGATCACATAGTCACTGCCCAAGAACATTTTCAATGGTGACCTAATTCTGGGTGGCCTAGAAAGAAAAATGCCTGTTTAAAAAGGGAAAGGGAAAGGGAAAAAATATCCAAGGACTCTTTGAGGCTTATGTCTATCACCTTTATATTATGAAAGTCTTGTATCAGATTCCCACATGTCATTATTATATGTATATAAACATACATATTTTATACTTAAAATTGGATGAGTTTATTATCCTGTGGTTTACTTTGTAGTGCAAAAGAAGTGTGAGACTTATTACTGTTTGAACATGCCTGCTGTACATTTTAGATACCTCTGCTTGTTTTGATATTCCTCTCCAGGGTAAAAAATTCAAATTGGCCCAGAGAACACACAAATCTGGAGGGAAAGGGAAAAGTCTAATCATTGGGTAAAATTCGACTGTCATCTTCTCAAGACATTAAGGAGAATTATGAGAAGTTAAGTTGAAAGAAGCAAAGAGAAAGAGAAGGCAAAAGACGTGCAACTGTGAGCAGAGATTTCTTTTATAACACTTTGTGAAACAAACAAAAGCAAGAATCTCTTCACATGCAGTAAGTCATAAAAGATTGACTTTGCAAATCTGAATGGTGTTTGATCAACACAGTGGTCCAACCATAAAAACAGCTGAGGTACAGCTTAATGTTACTTCTACCTTTTCTTGAACAACATACAAATCAGGATTATTTTTTGAATGAGTACATAGGAGAAAATTCATTCTGAGATGTTGGTTCAGTTGATAGCACTTGCCATTTGATTTGAGGTAAGGCAGTAACTGCAGAGCACTGCTGTGGAATACTGTGTCACTACATCTTCTGGAGCAGTTCATGTAAGAGGGTCATAGTTCCATGGCCAAACAGAAATGCAGCTTTCTAGTGCATATTTGACTGCATACCTAAGCCAGTGTGTGGCCTTCCAGAGAATAAATTACATTACCTTCCATTAATGTAATTCTACCCTTTAGCAGTAGGCAAAGGACACAGTTTTGGAATGTTCAAAATGAAAATGAAGGCAAATATTACAAATGTCTTTAAAACCTGCAATCACTGCATAGCTTTCTGTGGTGGAATAAAATGCATCTAAATAATGCAAAGGAGTAGGTTACATTGAATATGACACTAGCAATGCATTCTTTACTCAGAATGCATCCAGAGTCCAGGAAGTGCAATATAGCTAATTGATATAAAAATAATGGCAATAAAGCTTTTGCTTTAACTTTCAGCAGCAATTCACCCGTGTTCTATTCAGGACTAGTAAATGAATTTTTACAAGGTCCACTGGAGTCTTTTATTTGCTGAATTCTATTGAGTCTGCTTAGCAGGAAGCAATAGTTGAACTTGAATGCAACAAGTTAGCTCTGTGCTGAATGCTGCCTTCACATCTAATACCTGTCATGTCCCAGTGAAACTTCTTGAGAAACTGTGCAAATGCTAAGAAATACAAGATCTTTTGCAGGAATGTGGTTTACATCACATTTGGAATCTTTGCATGCCCTAGGAAAAATTCAGTCGTGATCCAGCTTTGGACTAAAGCTTGACATTGGAGTTTACTTGATATACACAGAATTGGTTTGTACATTCCTAATCAATGGTGGCATATTCTCATCCCTTTCCAAAGGCCCTCCTGAGAAGATGTCTTTTGAATTATGGTTAAATATAACTTCAGGCTATTTTCAAACAGCAACAGATATGCTGAGTTTCTGACTCCTCAGAGAGAATTCTGCCAATCATGCCTTTTGTTACATCAGGGATATCAAACTGAGGCACACAGACTGCAACTGTGGCCATATGTTGGCATGTGTGTACACAGAGGAAGGAGTCATGGGAAAAGAGAACAGATTACACACCCCTCCCATACTGTACTTGTTATTCATAACCAACATATGAAAAAATTGAGTTGAGTCAAGCAGTTCAGAAGTAATCCTTGCTGTTCTGACATGAACTTCATTTTATTAGGTGTTTAAGGTGTAGCCTTATGCAGAGAGTATGACAACAGCATTATCCAGATGGAAAGCAATTATCAAGGGCTACACAATGAGCAACAGTTGCATAGGTATAGTAACTTCAGAGTGAAGCTGCTTAAACAAGAAGGCACTGCTGGGAGGGGTGGAGGAAAGGTATCATAAAGAACCACTTACGTGAGAGGAGCATGCTTCTGCTATGCTGTCATTCCCAAAGAAGGTCATATGTACTGCTGCTAGAAAAGTGCTGAAATCAAATGTGAGATTAAGTATCTGTTGGCCTTACAGAAGATGTGAATTTCACACTGTTAAGGCAGTTTCTCTTTGAAGTGTGACTTGCTTTCACTGGGGAGCATGAGGAGACAGTAATAACTGTTGTGAGTGATGTGTGAAATATATATTCAATTTATACTTGTAACACTATTGAGGGAAGCTCGTAATCTCTACAGACATTTGATTGTTTTGTGCTGCTTTGTACTCAGCTAATGTTCTGCATTTTCAGATGCTTGATAGAAAGGATAGAAAAATATGAACTAAAAGAAGATTAAAGAAGTCAGAAATGCTAAACAGGTGAAGCTTTTGCCCCAAACTTGAAAACTCTGAGGGAACAGAAAGGTGAGGAATGAAAATGAATATGTAACAAAGAAGCTGTGTGTATGTGCATGCAGATATACATACATATTTGTCTGTAATATGGGATCATGTGTTTTGATGAGCTTGCTATCCAAACACTGATGTTACCTTGATTGAAAGACATGTTTTTATTTAGGAAATAGATTAGGAAACTGAACTTTTGTATTTTGACTCTTTGAAATTTGATGTTGAAATCATTGAAGAAGTTCAAGCAGTCTATGTCTTTATTCTCTAAAGGGCTAAAGAAATTACAAAATATATCCCTCAGCTCTGATTTTCCTTCATATATAAACAATGCTCTTGAAATTACTGTCTTTTGTCTCACTCAAGAACAGTAAATCAAATAAACTCCTCAATGTTTCGTCCCCATACTAATTTTTCTTGATACATTACATCTTGATTCATAAATTTTCTTGTTTCATAGTAAAAATTAAGGTAGCAACTATGGCTTTATGAGTTTAAGAGCATTCCAATACACATCCTTTCCCTCAGTATTCCTAACTGTGCAAACTGTCATGCCCAAAGCCAAGCCAGGTTCCCTGTTGAAATGTGAGAAATGTTTTTTTTTTCATCTACCCTTGATTATATTGTGGAAAGGCAAATGAAGACTGAAGACAGCACATTTTATATTAAATAGCAGCCCTTGACAATGAATATTTGTGGCCCAAGAACCAGGAACTGTGGGCCTGACTTGCAGAACTGTTGACTTAATAATGCCTTTTCCTGAAAGGGAGTTAACAGTTTTTGCCAGTTGTCATACACTATTTTATTTCAGCAGAGACTGTGTAACCCTGCCTGCTTAATCCACATATTACCAGTCCCCTGTGATTTTTCTAAGGAAGGGGTGTTTTCTCTTCTACATGAGAGAAAAAAACAAGTCTTGTATGCAGCATATTGTCCACACAACAATGAAGAAGTTACTGTATGACTCTGAATGAGGATATATAATGGTTTTGTAAATCCCTTTGAGCCTGGTCTTGAGTAAAGCAACTAATCCCAGTAAGAGGGTGTTGCTTCACATGAAACCTTTGCAGAGCTGTGGAACACCTTCCTCCAGCCCAGCTGCCCAGGCTGTTTGCATGCTGGGGCTTTGGTTGCTGCTATAGATAAAGTGTGTAAATAAATGGAACTGACTGTTCTTCTATACCCACTAGTTTTGTTTCGTTATGTAAATGCTCACAACCTCCTTCTCTGCTCCTCAGTAATGTATTGGGACTATTATGGGGACTGCTGTTCCTTTGAAGCAATACATCCCCAAATTAAGATGCATCCTCAAATGCCTTGTCTGTCTCCTATACTGCTTTTATGCCTGTGCAACTAAGTTGTAAGTCTGAAAGTGTGTATCCTTTCCCATTGCATTTGAGTCTACATCATTCTAATGTGTACTGCAGATTTCATTCTCAGAATAACTAAAATGACAATAAAGAACCGACTCCAAATTTTTTGTTTTCTATAGTTGCCTTTAAATATTTTCTTCTGTATAGAAATCCTGGAGGAAACTTACACTAAAATGCTGTTGATTTTCTGTCCTTTCATATAAATGCTGAGAATACAAAATACTTTCACGCCCATGAACCAAAGGATTCTGGTTGAGATCCCACAGAATACAATTACTCACACCTACTCCACCTCACTGCTGTGTCAGTAACCATATCTTATTAATCATCCCTACTGTCCACCCAAACCTTAGAAGCTACTATCACTTGTAACATGTCATGAAAACTGTTAGAAATGTTTAGTGGGAACCTGAAGTCCCTTTTGCAGTATGCAGTGACAATTAAACAAAAGATAGATTTATATTCTGCATCAGAGGGAAGAATAAAGGGAGAAATCTGTGAAACTGTGGGAATAATTCATCAGTCAGAAGGTTTCTGGTATGAATATTTGGTGTGCTTTAGGCTTTTTAGACAGCTTAAGTTTCAGCAATGAGTTCTGTGCTTTGATTTTTTGATAGTACTAAATGTATGTGTGTTTAAAAGTTGTTTCTTTAAGTAAACTGCAGTAAAAAGCCTAAACAAACAACAAACACAACTTCCTGAGATTCATGTAAATACTGAGAATCAACACGACTGAAAATCTTTTTATATAATAATTTAAATTACAGATGAAGCAGAAAAAAGAGGTTGCAAGTGATCCAGCAATTATACCATGATGCTGCCTCAGATCATTGAGAGGGTTGTTTACATGTATTACAAATAATGAACCCTTATCCTGTGTGCTGGAGCTACCAGTCAGCCCACAGCATGTGGAGCAGCCCAGAGGGATTTGAGAGCAACCCACCAATTCGTTTTCTTCTGGTCACAAAGCACTCACCTATGGAAACTCCGGATTCAAACAGATGAAAGGGTAAGAAACATATTGTCACCATCCCCAACAGGGAATTCTTCTGAAAATACATCTCATGGTAAACATTTCCCCAAGACCTTGTGTGAACTATTTAACAAGAGCACAAAGACAGGTGGCTTTGCCAGCCAGGCAAGATCTTAAGATGTAGATGTTTATGTTTTTTTAACCTCCAATTATCTCTCTGGAGTTTAGGAGGCTGCTTTTAAGGCTGCACAGAGCAGGAAGTGCTAAGTATGTTCATAAAGGTGTGGCTTAGCTCCCTAGCAATTCCTTGGCAACAGGGACTGCTAGCCTTAAGTAAAACAAACAGGCTTTGTGGAAATCAAAAGTTGAGAATGCAAGCTGTTCACATCTCTTTGATTAAAGCAGCCAATCTTTGATTGAAGATGGTGGGCTCCACCTTGTTCCCCTAAACCAAACAGGTTCACAAGGTTTGGATAGATAAGTCTTATGATAACAATGCAAATTATAAAATGTTCTTAAAGTCAATTTTGGAAGATGTGTCGTGAGAAAAGGAGAAATTTACACATTAATTTATAAAAAATAAGGAAAAAAAAAGAAGAAAAGCCCTGTATCATTTATTAAAAGTCTCATCATCGTGCACGGAACGGCTTATCTTACACTGAGAGGTACAGAGCAAAACCCATAATACTGAAAAAAATCTTCACCCTTTGTTTTTGAGTCCTTTTGCTTTCTCTTCCCAAGGGAAGTTACGTATTCTTACCAGAATTAGACCAGGACAAGTTCAACTCTTGCACAAGACAAAGCAGATTGCTGGTACTTTCATCTAACTAGTAAGAATTTAATTTCTAGACCGTGTTCCCTTGGCTAGCAATCTACATGGCAAAAGCACGCTTTGTTTCCTATTATAGATACATCACCTGACAGGGATTCCTGCATAGATACAAAGTAATGCAGAGTTTTGAAGAGACAGGAAGACCTGATCTCGCAGTTTTACAGTTTATGTCCACCCAGAGTAGGTGTGAAACGCTGCCCGCGGTGCCCCAGCGCAGCAGGAGAGCCGGTCTGGCTGCCCTCGGCGGGGCTGCCCTCAGCGGGGCTGCCCTCAGCCTGGCTACCCTCAGCGGGGCTGCCCTCAGCCTGGCTACCCTCAGCACGGCTGCCCTCAGCCTGGCTACCCTCAGCGGGGCTGCCCTCAGCCTGGCTACCCTCAGCACGGCTGCCCTCAGCCTGGCTAGCCTCAGCGGGGCTGCCCTCAGCCTGGCTACCCTCAGCGGGGCTGCCCTCAGCGGGGCTGCCCTCAGCCTGGCTACCCTCAGCGGGGCTGCCCTCAGCGGGGCTGCCCTCGGCGGGGCTGCCCTCGGCGGGGCTGCCCTCGGCGGGGCTGCCCTCGGCGGGGCTGCCGGGGCACGGCCCAGGAAGGCTCCGAGTGCCCCCAGGCCATGGTTTGGGGCCTCTGGCAGGCACAGGAGCCCCTCTCGTTTGCCCGTCCCCATGGGCCACTGCCTTGTTCTTGCCAGGGTAATGGAAGCAGCCACTGAACCAAAGGAGCGAACGACTCCACTTTAAGGAATGTGAGGAGCAGATCGGATTCCTCAGCCTCGCTGCTCACACGGAGCAAAGCGCCAGAGTACGGCAAGGAGCACCAACAGTTCAAGTTATGTCCCAAGCATCTCCTTCCCCCACAGCATTATCAGTCCATTCGCTCAAGCCACTGCACAGCCACGCCCAGAATGTGCCAGGCAACTTTCTCTCTTGTGCCCCAGGGCTCTCTTTCTTTTCCTCACCACCATGTTCAGTGTAGAACAGGCAAAATCCTAACGTGTGTTAACTGTGTCACACCATGATTGAAATAATTACTTGAGGAAAACAAGGAATGACTGACCACAAGGTGACATTTCCTGTCAAACAAGGGTGTGCCACATTAGCAGAGGGTTGTGGAAAGTAGGTGAGGTAGAACTGGCACTTATGAAACAGCTCTGTCATGGTATATTATCACAACTCCAACTTACTGGCAAGGGAATTGCACTTGCTTGCCATGTGCTCAGTTATTATCTGTGTTTATAAAGCAATTCTATAGCTGTTAAGTGATAAAATGCACTGAATTGCATCATATGGCATCTTAAATTTAAAATTTCTACAGTTAGCCAAAAGGAATAATCTGCATATGCCTGTCCTCTTTCTGTCTGAACACAGTTACTGACTGTGCAATAGGTTTCCTTGAGAATGTTTCTTCTCAGGAAACCATTTCACTCTGTTGTATCAGCCAGATGTATCTGTGAGGACACTACTTCTATCTTACTTGCAGTGTATATTGTATATTCCACAGCATGAGGCCAAAGGAAGAAAGGTATTTGTTCAATCATACTCAGAGGTTAAAGTGAAAAGAGCATTTATTAAATAGAACAAAGAGATTTCTTCGAGTGAGAATCTGATGACTCTACTGATACCACTGTAACTCTATATAATATAGTTCAGTGTAAGCTAGAGCTTTCCATGCAAGCAATTGCATCTAGAGGTGCTGTAGAAAAAAAATCAGATTATTTTTGCAAAAATTGTAATTGTCTTGTCAAGCTATAAATGATAGAGCAGAAAACAAACTCATCCAATCTTCCTAGAAATTGGCTTATTTGTTCTGCTAGAGGCTGGTAACAATGAGTCAGACAAGACTTTTTAAAGACCTTGTACTTTCAAGACACGACAGGGAAAACAAAAATACAAAAAAAAGTTGTATCAGAGGTTTGCTTCTTTGGGGAAATTATCCCATCCTTGTGTTGGATGGATAGGACATAGAGTGTGTTTGAAATCCCCCTGTCAGACCCTAGGTATTTAACAATGGGTGGTAGAAGTGAAGTGGATCAAAATAAATATAATCAATATGAAAGACCAGGGAATCATTGAATGATAGGTCCTATCATGTCTATTTTGGATGTACATAATTGCACTCATCAATTTATTATACAAAATACTTCAATGAAATGTTTTTAAAGCCTAAGTACTTCAACAGGTGGTTAAGTTTTGCTTATGTTTCTCATTTATATTTTACTTCTGTTTATACCGTGGTGAGAAAAAGTAATGCATTAGCATATCTGTATGTGGAATAAGTTTAATTAAATTCTAATGAAGAAACATTAGAAATATCAGAGCAGTTAAATCAAATGGGATTTAAATATTATAGGAACACACCCTCCTTTTTTATCAAGGTTTTTATGTCAGCTGAGAGTTTGTGGTACAATCTGAATAAACAGACAGAGATTAGCAATTTCTGCCAAGATAATCTCTTGAGGCCAATATCAGCCAATTGCCAGTAAAGCTTGAGAAGATGTTACTTGCATAAATTCATCATTAATTGTGTAATTTTTACAGTTGTTTTTCATTTACTTGGACTTTCAGTGTACAGTCCTTTGTATTTACTGGATGATCAGTCCTTTCCTCACTGCTACATTGCAGCATTGATGATCAGCTCTCAGGAAGGGAGAGCAGTGCAGGCCATGCAGACCTTTTGATGCAGATAATGGCATTTACATTTCTTATGTTGTCTATTTGTTTTCTAAGTTTACATGCAAGGTGACTGGAGTTGGGTATCCCATATTCCAGATGGCTGTGGCCATTTCTCACTCTGAAACATCAGTGATTTTGTGGTTCAGTGAACTTCTGAGAACTTTCTGCCTGTACAGGGTGAATGCATTTATGTGTGGCAATATGATGGGCTGAATATCACTGATTCTTCTAAGGAATGTTACAAAACTGTTCTGAAAAGTTAAAGGACTACTGAGTTTCCTGTCTTGCTGCTCCTATGAGTAGAAGTCTCTGAGTTGGTCTGTTGAATATAAAGTATAAAATGACCCAAATTAAATCCTTCATGTAGACATCGGGTCATTTTTATTTTCCATTACAAGGAGTTGCACACTTGATCTTTTCACAAGAGGCTATAACTTTATCCTGTTGAACTTTAAATGTGTAATTTTAAAATTTATAGTTTCTAAATTAAGAATATGATTCTGTTTAATTGCATGTAAACACTAGTGAATAACAGAGAGCATTTTAGCTTTTAGCTGTTGAAGTGGATTGTGTTATCAATTTATGTTTTTACTCTTTTCACTAGGGTGATAGTGATGGTGGTAATGGATTTTTTTCCTTTATAGCTTATGTAGCAAAGAACTCACTACGTAAATGTTATCAAATTTTTTACCTTTGGATGTGCTGCCACACTGACAGACTTGTAAACTGCTATATCCTTTAAGGGACAGAGAGGATGAGGTAGTATAGAGAAATTATTTGACCTAAGACTGAACATCAGTTTTGGTTAAAAACCAGCCACAAAAAGAATATTTTCCATTGAACTTCCATTCTCATATTATACCTGAGACTAGTAAAAAATGTAACCAACTCAATGAAAATTTATTTAGGCAGGTTGTAGAATCCTTGGGCAATAAAGATTCACACAAAGTCAATTTTCAGTCACAGATAAGGTAGATGGAAAGGGTCAGGAAGTACTTGCAATTCATCTCATTAGGTAACAGAAATTGTATCACATGGCTTGTCTAACTTACCACAGCTTAAAGATCCTGTCTCAACTAGTTGCAGTGAATTATTTAAAAATTTAGCAGTGAGATCAGATTGTTGACAAACAGGAGAGAGTTTCTCATCAGCAATGCAGTGCAGCATGGAACAGGTCAGCCATGGAGGTTTCCAAGACAGAGCTGGACAGAATATTGGCTGATTCAGTCCAGTGCTGCCAACAATCCAGCTGTGAGCACAGTGCTGGACAAGAGGACTTGCAGAGGTCCCCATCAGCAATCATCTCAGTGATTCTAATTCCAGAAAACTGTTAAGGAAATTGCTTGAAGGACAACATTATTTCCAATGAAAAAAAGATGGAAATTCAGTTTATTTATAATAAACTGTTACCTTTGATATAAATATATAATAATATTTATGAAAGACACTACTATGCATACGTGTTTGAGCTGTCCATAAATTTGGCAGAAAAGTAAATGCTTAGATTTTCAAAAGCCTGATATTGTAATGTGGAGAAATTTGGCTAAACAGCTCCAATGGGAGCTGAGCATGTATAAAACCTTTGTAGGATTAAAACACTGGATTGATTTTCATCCCAAAAAGAAGAGAAGCTATGTAAAATAATAGGAGAATTAATTTCATTTTTATTTATCTTGCCTAGTCACCAATTTTATGTTTAAATTTACCTGTAAGTCAACAGAAATTAAATTGCAACAGATACAGGATTCTAAGTGGATGCTTCCAGTATAGCTTGATGGTGCAGGTGTCTGCAGCTTAACAATCCATCAGAACCGCTGATCTTTTGCATATTCCTGAGCTTTTGTGGATATCTCAATGGAAATTATTTCAAGGCTTCTAAGTGCATTGTAATCATGACAGACCTACCTGGCAGACCAAAAAATCAGATCTCTCCAAACATCTGGACAGCAATCAAAGAACACTGTTAAGCACTTGTTCCCATGACTTTTTCCACTCATTTGCTATTAAAGAAGGATGCCAGAAAATTCTTTACATATGGGTTTATGTTTCAGGAGTTACAGTAAGTCCCTCCTCCAGCAAATATTGCTGCAGTAGCTTATAATCCAGTCCAGGAGCCAAGGACTGAATGAGTATGAAATCTAAATGTCTTTTTACATTTGCTTATGGATCACTTACAGATCTTTTACTTCCAGTGCCAGTTCAGTGTGGAGATGCTGAGGCATGCAGAGAATTTACTACTATCTCTACTGTACAGATAAACACCAAGGTTCCATACTTATTCAATTTAGTATCTCTGTTTCTCAGATTCACAGAAGAAATTTGGCTAGAAGAGACCTCTGGAGGTCTTTTGATCCAAACTCCTTGCCCTGCCACCATGGCCAATTTTGAAATTATATCCAACTTCAAAGTTAATTCACTTTTCTTGAATCATTTTACAGGGTTAACATCATCATCATCTTACTCCTTTTAAATGATGAGTAAAATATTCACAAGGAGGAATAACTTCTTAATATCATACAAGTTTGGAACAGAAGATTTTAGGTTCCCTGAAAGGTAATTAAGGTATTTCTGTAGATCTAAATGCAACCAGGATATGACTCCAGATCTCATGTCTCAAAGTTTCATACTCCTTTTATTAGGCTTTAACAAAAGGACTTCAGTGATCAGGAAATTCAGTTCACAGGAATTTTTAATAATAATGTAGTAAAACAGGTGATGGTTTCTCCTCTCCTCTCCTCTCCTCTCCTCTCCTCTCCTCTCCTCCATCCATTGCAAGCACAACACATTTAATGAGTCTCTTCAGTGTTCTCATGTAATTTAACTGTAAAACTGATCCATTTTCCGGTTTTAATTGCTTGATTAATAAGAAACAAATAAAATAATGACCGTACTGAGCTTGCATAACAATGAATGCCCATCTTTAAAACTTTTATTCCCCACCCAGTTACATTTATGAGATGTTATCTTTGTATGGAGCCTACAAACAAGTACCTCTATAAATATGCCTGGCAGGATTAAAACTAAAGGTGAGCAATAACTCTTTATTTCAGGAAGATCTTGGTTACAAATTAACTTTTCTATGCTCAGTGTACAAGGGCTTGTCCCGTATGTTTTTCAGGAAGTGGATCCTGTTGCTGTTCTGTTGAGACATACAATGTCATTCCTTTATATTTTTAGATCAATAACATCACTGATATAATTCAGAGCAGAGAATTAGGAGGTTGTGGATAGAATGTGAATGAAAAATTGTTTGCATAATCTGGTACTTTAAAATGTGTGATATCACAACATTTATTTAAATTTTTCTCTTAGACATTTTAGAGTATGTTTGAAGTTCATTTAGGTAGAATAGTTCAGATAAATTCAGATAAACAGTAGAATTATATGAGTCAAGATAGTCTATAAGTAAGAACCAGATGGGCTTTCGAGGAAGAGAGGTTATATTTTATGAGTTGAGCTAATATAATTGTGAAAGGCATAGAAGTTTTTGGGCTCATGAGCCTTTGATACCATGTGTAGATTTCAAATACATTTTCAAGTGTCTTTGGCATTGATCTGAGGAGGACTCCTTTTATCTGACGTTGCTCTAAGTGAATTACAATACTTTTTCTTTCACATTAGATCCTACAGACAAGTACATTTGTGTTGGCATTCTCTGTGCCAATTCACTGGAGCCTATGAGCATATGTGTCAATCTGGCCAAGAATTTATCATGTGTATGATCTTCTACAGAAATCTGCTAATTAAAATCCCATTATGTATGAAGTACTCACATATTAGGGCTATGAAATGACACCCTCATGAAGGCATCTGAATTGCAACAACCTGGTACTTTTTTCTCTGAACACAGCTACAGTTTAAATCTGTGTTTATAATTATGTGTACAACCACTGCCTCCCCCTAAACACCCCCCTATATATGTGTGTGTGTTTCTGGGGGGAGGAACAGGTTGGGATAAGAGGAACTGTTCTCACATTTGCAGTCAATGTATTTTTACAGACTTCAGGGATAAGAATCATCCCACACTCAATGAATAGGCTGTTACACTGTTTTATTACCACTATATCCAAAGGATATAACTAACCAAAGGGAATAGAAATGGCTTTTATTCTACCAAGGACTTCTAGAAATGCATTGACAGAGGAAAATGCAAGTGCTCTGCAGAGACAACAGCTGAGAGGCATTTAACAGCTATCTTGTAATGTTCAGTGAGATACACCTGTGCACTGCAAAGTTTCCTGCGTGGCCTCTGTCAGGTAAATACTTGTAACACATGAATTCTAAGATACCTCACATGAGACAGCATCCTTGAACTGTAGTTTATTTTCACTGAAATAGATGGAGTCAGTCTTGCTGGTGATGTTAGCATGTGAATCAGTGTTTGCCAGAAAGAGGTCCACAATAACTGCTATAATTAATCAATCATAAAATTAACATGTTTAAAGAAAATGAGATTTATTAATTTAAGCCATCAGATATTCACAGTTAAATGCCCAGCTCTGCATGATAGACATGAGTAGCTAAGTAGCAGCATCAATTTTCATTCAGTGAAAACTGTTTTTCAATGCAACACTAATATTGAAGTATAAACTGAAGACTTAAGTAAACAAAGAAAAATTATGACTAGTCTAACTTGCAGCATTTGACCTTTAAAAATCCTAAGTAACTCAACAGTGGTGGCAATAGGAAAAATAATTACTTTTAAAAGAGTTTACAGGCCTTTTGATTTTCTTTTCTGCTTTGAAATCAATCTGAATTTGACAATATCGCTGAAAATGGTCTCAGTCCCTCATATTAGAAATATTACCACTGCTGCTGTTGAGCAGGAGTGTTTTTATAGCAGCTAAACTGGGCAGTGATTTCCCATTGTAGACTCCCCAGCGAAAGAGGAGAGAGGAGTGGAGAAAAGCTGTCCACCCCGGACTGCAGTCAGTGCCCAGGAGAGAGCTCCTTATTCAGCAGTGGTAGGGTGGGAAATGCAGGGCCTTGTATTTCTGTTTTGCAAAACTTCCTAGATACACCCTTTCTCCAAACAACAACAAAAAAGCTTTACTAGGACCCACCTTTACAAACTCTCTGAAGAACAGGGCCTAAAATGCCAAGAACTCTGCCTGTAATGTCCTAACAATCCCTGTGCAATACTACACTTCCATTATACATTAACGTCGCCATCCGCAGCTGGATGCACACACAGCAACGTGCACAAAGGGCAATTAATGAGGAGCGGGTAAAGACCTTTGTTTCGTGGAATTCAGGGCTAAGTCATAAATTGTGTTTTAGCAACTGTACGCGTACATTCCTCAGCTTTCCCCCAAACGGGCCCGGCTCTGGGCGCCCAGAGCGCCCTATCCCCCTGCGCGGGGCCGCGGGCGCAGCCGGAGCGCGCAGGGCCCGCACCCAGCGCCGGGCGCGCTCCCGCAGAACTGAAAGCAGGTACGGGCACTTCCTGCAGGCTGAATTAAAGAGAGAAAGGGAGTTTTCCTCTGATCTCCTTCAAAAACCAATCAGGCCAGATCAGCCAGGCGTTGATTCTCCCTCCGTCCCTCCTACACCTTTTCCAGAGGCCCAATGGCCTTGTCCCTTTGGGAGATTGACTAGAGTCACATGAGCTGCACCAAGGGCAGGTAACTCAGGAGAGGGGAAGGGGAAGAGGGAAGGCAAAAAAAAAAAAAAAGAGAGAGAGAAAAAAAAAGCCCAAGCCCAGGCTGAGCTTCTGCCATGATGTCAGAGGGAAAGAAACCCACAGCTTGCTAATTTCACCTCCCAATCAGCCCCGGGAAGGAGATCACCGGGAACAGGTAGAGATGGGAGCTTTCTTTCTCCATGTTTTTCTTTTCTCAAACACCCAACCTCCAAAAGAGCTCTTTCTCTCTTCTTTTTATTGTGACTCCTCGTTCTCTCCTTTTCCCTTTGGTAACTTGGAGGTAGGGGGTGAACCTTGTGGGATTTTTTTGTCCTTTTTTTTGTTTGTTAGCGTGTCTTTCTTTT
>VZRZ01001394.1:29923-74305 GCA_013398175.1 Climacteris rufus
TTTTTTTTTTAAAGCTCCATAATAACCCCTGAGAAAATGTGCAGCTGCAGGTTTGATCTTGTCCCAGATCTTGCACTAAAGACATCTGGAACAGCTTAGCCCAGTACACTCTGTTTACCTTTATAACAGACACACTTTAATTATACTCAATACTTTATGAGAGATTGTATCTTATTGCCGTAAATTGCACTGTAGGTGGGTCTGCTTTAGCAAGTAGAAGGAAATACTACCTTTGTGTGTAGGTGGGTAGAGACTCTTGAAAAACAACAATTTTTTTCCTTTTTGTTTGCATATCTATGCACCTAAATAATGATTTTGCTGTTAATTGTTGGATGCCAGTTGTGATGTGGCCAGGTCCATCATAGGTCTTCTGGAACACACCTTACCTAAACTCTTCTCCCTTCCCCTCCATGTGTCCTGACTCCTGTGGGAATTAGGAGACAATTAATTCAACTGCCCACTTGCACTGGTGCCAAAAAGAAAAACTCCATATTCTTTAATAGTAGATCCTTTTCTGCATTTTTGAAGATGAGTCCACTGAATATTTTAATTGCATCATGTATTTTAAGGATGAGTCAGGTATTTGGCAACACATACAGGATTTTTTCTCTCTCAGTTAAGCGTTTTGATGAGCAAAAGCACAGGTAGGTGAAGTGGTTATTTGAAAGGGAGGAGGAAAAGGAAGTAGACTTGTACCTTGATTTGAGATAATGTTATAGAGTATGTGAAATTAGCTTTCCACACCCTGACTGGATTGTGGTAGAAAATTGATGATGCAGCTGAAAATCGTTCACTTTAGCACATATCTCAATCATGTAAGTGAAAGTGTTGGTGCCTGCTTCTGGCTTTTGCCTTGGGTTCCCAGTCTCTGTGTGTGGAGGGAAGTGAGAATCACTAAGCACAAATCCATTGTAACTTTTAGCCGTGCTTCAGAGACCTCTTTCAACTTCAAACATCATGTGGTTCTGAATTAGTGATTTGTAGCTGGTAAACAATAGATCAGCTACTGTGGATCTGGACTTTTTTCCACTGACCACAGAAAGTCTCCTTGTATTGCTATGTAGTTCTCTTTCCAGCAATGATGGAGTCTACCAAAGGCCTGTAATCTGTGGTCGTCTTTACTCTGCTTTTAACCAGGCACTTCAACAAATGATACATCATTTCAATTTTACTTCATATTCTTAAAATGTTACATATTGCACAGCTTACTGCTTGAGTTTGTTTTACGAAATATTCTAAAGTAGGGTTCCTTATCAGTAAGTTGTGCTTGTTGTAATCTTACAAGGTAAGGTTCTGAATCATAGTGCCCCCAAATAACCAAGCTGTTTGCTGCAGTGTATGTTCTATGGGTTTTGTTGCAATTTATAAAATACTGTATTTGTCCATAACAAGCATTTGATTCCAGAGGTACTACTGCAGTTATGGGATCCATCTGTATTTCCTGGCAGGTGATGTGCAATGTTGTGATAGCTTTGCTTTGGGTGGGGAGGGGAGGGGGAGTATGTACAAATGTTAGGGAAATAGTTACATGAAGTCGTAAAATGTGTGTCCTTTGGGAGCAGCCTGCTTGAGGTATTTGTTTCAAAATGCCATTAATAACTCATCTCTGATGTTGGACCGGTAATGGTGAACTCACAGCTACTGACCAAGATGTTGCAGATTGCTACTGAGTAGAAAAATGTGAGGATTTTTATTTAAGAAAGTAAGTGGGGGATGTCTTGTTCAAGTGTGTATTTGGAACTGTCTTGAGCCTGTGATGTAAGCCTCTAAACATGCATCAGCTGCACCACTTACCAAGGGGAATGGTTTTCTTCCTGCATTACTGGGACATTCTTGCTAGGTTTCATTGTTCAGAACCTCAAGTCACAGGACTGGCTTATTTAGCATGTTATTTATATTTTTCTAATTAACTACTGTAGCTTTATAGTTTCTCAGTTTCCAAGCTTTTAAGGGAGAGCAATTATTTTCAGGTTGCTCTCTGAAACCTTGCAGGAATGGAACCTTGCTTTTAAAGAGCAAAACCAAAATGAACTTTGCCTTTCTCTCAGCCCCATTACTCTGTCATCAAAAAGCTGACATCCTCATGTGCTTCTCTGACTGTGGCCATGGGGGTTCTAAGTTAAAGATCCCATATGAAGTTGAAAGTGTTGTGGATTTCTTAATCCTTCCCATACAGAAAACCTGTCTGAATCAGCATGACTTGCCTTAAGACATGTTACTTTCCTTTTGCAAGGCAGCATTTGCATGTCTTCCTGACAAAGGATAAGTCTGAGAAGAGCTAATAATTTTGGAGAACTGTCTGCAGTATTTAGCTGTAATTACCATCTTTCTTTGAACGATATAAATAAAAAGCGAGACATTCTCATGTGAGACCTGGCTTTACTTTTGGACCTATTGAAAGGATCCAAATTTAATCTATGGATTGACATTTAAGTATTAAAAATTTGTTTGAAATGCTGTCCTAGTCTTGCTGATTGAATACATTGAATCAAATACATCAGTGATTATTTTGATTCATATTCTTACATAAAGACAAAGCTGGGCCCTTTTCTCCTCCCACTCCCCTAAATAATGCTCAAATTTAAAATACTGAGTGGTTGCCACTTTACCAGGTGATAGGAAATTACCAGTTCCCTAAAGCATTTTTGGATGCTTATTGATCATCCAGCTGAGCTGCAGGTGCAATTTATTTTCAGCAAATTCAGCAAGAAGCAAGCTGGTTAAATGAGCATTTGGAAACAGATGGGATGGGGGGAGAGGCGGAAGAACCTCTGAATTCCTCTAACCTGATAAACCGGTTACAACCTTTTTTTTTTTTAAGAGAAACTTGTTCTGCAGCTTCTTCACAAAGTGCTAGCAGAAAGTTTTCTTGACTCACTTGCCAGCTGTCACACCTTCATTGTGGAGAAATGATTTTTTAAATTTATTTTTAATGAACCTCTCATTCTTCAATTGCAGAAAAAAAAAAAGGCTGAAAATGCAGGGTGACTTTTTGTTGTTGTTTTTAAATCTTATGGTTGGTCTTCCAACTTCAGATTATTTGGTGACTGCGTCTGCATCACCTCAAAGAAACTCCTACCAGAGTCTGTAGTTTGGAGTTTTGCTGGGTCTGTGTTCTGATGTTTTGGAGCAGGTGTTTGGCAAACCTTTGTCAGTGTTACTAGACAGGCTGTTCTTTCCACAACAAATGGGTGTTGTTTCACAGGATTTGGCCTCAGCAGTGAAGCCAGCTTCTCTCCTGCCCCTGTGCCAGACTTTGCCATCTTTTTGTTGTGTCAGTAAAACTCTTTGTGAAGCTGGGCTGTAAACAGGATCACTGAAACGAGCAGGTGGGGTGGGAACTTCTAAACTGCTTTGCTGTCCAAGCTCACATCCCATGAAACTCCACCCTTTGGTTGTGCTTTCATGATCCAACATGTTTGATGGTGATACCAGCTTGAGGTGTTTCTGCCCCTGCCTCGTGTTCTCAAGCTGCAGCTGTATGAATCCTCTAGTGGCACCTTTCACTTGGGCAGGGGCTGCTACAGGGGCCTCTCTCACCTGCATTCTGCCAGTGCAAAGGTTTGTGGGGCTGCAGGTTGAACTGGAGCAGGGCACTGTTCTGAGTTAAAAGCAGCTCTGGTTTGGAGTGGTTCTGTCTCATGCACACGTGGCAGATGCCGTTTTCCTGAGGGCAGCCGTGGCACTGAGGGGTGGCTGAAAGGAGAGTGGCGGTTTGAGACAGGGAGGGCACTGAGCAGTTCATGTGAATCTCTGGCCTTGCTTTGGCACCAGCAGTGAGTGATGAGCAGTTCCTGACACACACAAGGGCCTTCAGGTTGTCAGGGTAGGTAAGGGATGGATTCCTGCCCTGACAGGAGGGCTGAGTGTTCTGTGTGCATGTAGCCTTATGTGGAGTTCTTACTGTATATTAACAACTAGTAACTCTCTATTTTCATTGATAACATTGGATGAGCATTGGTTAAATTATGTTTCATACTTATTGTTGGAATATCATCACTATTTACTGTGGAGAATTAAGGATGTGCTAATGCTTTCTGCAGCTGAAGGCTGTTACAACATCCATTTTTGTATTTTTTTAGCAATGAAAATGAGTGGCTAACTCTTTTTTCAGAACCTTAGTTGTAATTCTGTTGCTGATGGTATTGGTAAACTATTTTTCCCTTTACAAAGCTTCAATGCCACCCAGTTCCCACTACATTATTATTGAAACACTCAAATCTGTTCCCTCAAAAAAATCAGCAAGGGCTTAATAGCAGAAACAGTTCCTGTAGTATGTATGTTATGTATATGTGTACAGAAATATCCATATGTAGATCATGTGAATCCATTTGTTATTGGCAGCATTTATGTTCTGTTAGGTTTTGTGGAAAAGCAGCGGCCTTACCCTCTCCAAAGGCTGCAATACTTTTATCTGAATTCCTGAAGTATTCCCTTTAGGAAACAGGAAGGATCCCTTGCTTTGTTCCTATACTTAGGTATGTTTCACTTCAGATTGAGCAGAATTAGATAAAGCAGTTTGTCAAAAGCTACATATTCGTTTCTTTGTAGGCATAAAAACGCAGTGGTCTTGGCTAGCTGGGCTATCTTCTCTTAAAACTGGAAGAGTTAATGTTCATTAGAAGTGAATAATTTGGCCCAGTGGTTTGAGGATGAGGATGAGTAGACTTTTTTATGATAGCAGATGTTGCTACTTTTCCTGGTGAAGTTGAACAGTAACATTTACCAAGTCTGGGTGGATTAGCATAATGGGCAAAAAAATTTTACTGTTACCTGTCCAGAACAGCTTGAAGTGCCTGTCTGCACAAGGAGTGAGGCTGTGCAGTGTTTGAAAACTGTGTCACTAGCACATTTGGATGTTCCCACAGCTGTAATACTGTATTTGAATACTTGAATTTATATTGAAATTGTTTTTGCAGCTTTTTAAAATTAAAGTCATTGAAAGACACCAAAACAAGTGGTGTTTTAATACAAAGATTGCTGTATTGCATGATCCTCAGAGACTTTGAACTTCTTTCCTCTAAGTTGCTTTAAGTAGCTACCGAAAATATACTGGAAATGTGTTAATGAATTATTGTCAAGGTTTGCAAAAGTGGCTGAGGAATAGATGAAGCATAAAGGATTTTAACATGTGGATGTAGCACTTAGGGACATGGTTTAGTGGTCAGCTTGGCACTGTTAGGTTAATGACAGGACTCAGTGACCTTGGGATCTTTACCAACCTAAATGATTCTGTGATTTGTATTCTGCTATTTTGACAGTAAATGTATGTGCAGTGCTTCTACCTGTTCTTGCTGTAAACGTGGATTAGAGAACTTTGTGTGAATCCTCTGCATTGGCTGCAAACCTGTGCTGTTTCTCTCTTCCTCTGGTAGCATTTTGAAAGGCTTGTACGCTTCCTCAATCTCTTTGTTGGTTTAATTGATTTTTTCCCCCATTTTCATAAACCAACACTCAAGTTAGATGCAAAAGTTCTTGGATAGCTGAGTGCTGCCAAATGAGGGTAATGTCTCTCAGTGTTTTGCATTGACTTCTTTGCTGAACAGTTGCTGAACAGTTTCAGACTGATGTTAGAATTGGTGTTGCTAGGAAAGCCGTGTTGTGGCTGCAACTAAAAATACTGATTGAAGATCAATCTTTTAGCAACAAAATGCCAGCCCTGTCTCATTTTATAAATTCTATGGTTAAAATTGGAAATTTTGTGTCTCTTAATTAGATGCATAAACAGTAATTCTCCCTCGCATTCATGTCTTTGCCATCTTCTATCTGCTCTGGAAGAACTTTTTTTTCATTATAGTTGCTGCTTCGCATAAGATCTGCAGAGAGATCATGATGTTTTCCTGCATGATCAATTTCTGTTAGCTACAGCCTTATTCCAATAAAAGAGGGGAAATATTGATACTCTGAAAGACAACTTAATGCATGTCCTAAGAGAGGAGAGTCAGAAGTCATGTTTGTTCTACAACTATGTTTCAGTGCTTTGCTCTGATAAATCTGTGGTGATGCTCTTTAAACCATTCACCACTTTCTCCAGAGTACATCTGTACAATAACCTCTGGTCCTGCTTTGGTCAGAAACAGCTGCTTTACCTATTTGTCCCTCGTTCATTAAATCCACATGCTGTGAAGGTAAATGTGAGTTATGAGATTAATATGACACAAAAGGTATTGGGAATTGAAATTTAAATGCTCACCCCTTGTGATGAGTGACAAAACAGAACAATTAAAACCTCAGCTCTCCCACTTCCCCCAAACTTTCATTTCAAAATATTTCAGTTTCTCTTTCCTCCTCCTACTTTCTTTGAAGAGCTGCAGTGGGCAACAGAGAGTGGCAAAAAGTGTTGAGAAATGGATATTTGGTTAGCACTCAAATATTGCATAGATACTTAATTTTAAAGTTAAGAAACGGTTCTATTTCTTTTTGCAAAAACTTGACTCCTGTGATGATTTTGGACACCTGTTAGGTTAAAATGAAAGGTTGTATTACTAGAGCTCCAGGACAGTCTCTGAATTGTGTTATCATTCTTATTGAATTCAAATCAAAACTTATTTAGTGGGATTTCCATTCTCTTGCTCGTATTCTAGAGAAATGTAAGCATGTGCTTTAACATTATAATGAGCTGTGTAGGCATTGGCAGTGTGTGAAATTAATTCTGCCATGATTTCTGTAAAGATGTTTACTTTCCTATTAAGTAATTCTGTTGCAGTGAATTGCACTAAGAGGAAAGTAAAGAACTAGTAATGCAGCTTGCAAAATAAAAGTGCAGAAACCACTGTGGAGGTTTTGCTGTGTAACTAGGTCTTATTGTAGCCAAAAGTTATTTTAAGTTTCCTTTGCAGCCTAAGAAAGATACAAAACAGTGTATAACACACCAAACCTTTTGAATCAAATACCATTGGACTGGAGGGATATAATGAGATTTAGAATTGGGAATGCAAATACGTAATTGTCAGAGGAATTTGACTGACAGTTTTGAGGTTTGCTTGATTGATAACTTGAGTGTCTCTGTTATTTCCTTACAACAGAATTAAATTTACACAGGGTGGACTTCAGCTTATTGTAAAGCATGTGAAATTGTACTCTGTAAATGTGAAGTGCAGAAGGAAAATGGTGTTCTTGTGGTATGCTTAAAAAAACAAAAGAAAATGTGAATCAAGCCCCTTTTTCTGTAAGTCTCAGATGCTGAGAATTGATCACAAGAAGCTGTGTGACTTGCTTCACATTCAGACAAACTCCTGTCAAGTCTCTCCAGTCACAATGAAATCCCTCTGGAAACAATAAGTTACCTGAAAGGGAGGGTGTAGTTCTATAGGAGGAAGCAACATCTAAATAATGCCACCATTAATGTCCTTGTTTTGTGTTGGGCAGGTCTGAATCCCTTGGAAGATCAAGTGTAAATTTTTATTTTACTTAGTTGTGAACTGCTAAAATCTTATCTATAATAATTTCTTGCTCTCATTTTTCCTTATATCCATCATAATCAATTCTTGATGCATGCAGCTGCTGCCCTGATCAGTGACTTGAAAAATTGAGAGATTGAACTGATTTAAGGATCTAATTCCACTTGTCCTTTCTGTATTTGTGAAAGCATGTTTGTACAAGATGGGGAACACTCCCCATGTGGGAAGCAAAGAGCCAGTTTATGAAAATTGACTTTCTTCTGCTGATATTTGTAAGGGTTCAGTCAAGAATCACTTAGGTTCTTATATAAGCAAAGATGCTTCATAGATCTCAAGGCTGTTATTCAGGAAGGTTCATGCCTGTAGTATTCTTACAGTGGAAGTCTAATGGAGAGGCAGGAGTATGAGAAAATCATGCAGGAAACTGAATTGTGGATGATGGGTGTCTCTTCATTCTTTTGATGTCTCCTCATCTTTTTACATTTCCTGCACATTACTACAAAAACAACTTGTAAAACAACCCAGTAGAAAAAAATGCTTTAATTTTGCCGGCATTGGTGATTCTCCTACAACTGGTTAAGCTTGCACTACAAACAATGAGGTAGTGTTGAGTAAATAGAGCAGTACCAAGCATTACAGTCAATAGAGCCAGTGCTAAAGATCACATTGCTAATGAAAGTTTGTCCTTGAAACAGAGGTAAGTGGGAGTGGGGGAGGTATAGAACACTGAGAGAGAGCTTGTGCTTATATCAAGACTTTGGGAAATATTGCAGTCATGGTATTAATTAAAACCTAGGGTTTGGAAAGTATGTTCAACCTTGTCTTTCAGGCTGTAATGACTTGCTCTGTGAGTTGAGCTGATAGCAAGCAGCCTGTGAGGTGTGTGAAGCACCACTGTAATCCTGCTTGAAATGTAGGTAAAAGGTTGACAGAGTAGGGATTTTTTTGGTATTAGTAATATTCAGAATTTTCTTTTTGCTTGAAGTCAGACTATGCTATAGTATATATAACTATATAGTATATATAACTATGTATATATAACTATGATATAGTATATATAACTATGCTATAGTCAGACTATGCTAACAAATGATAATGTTTTGCAAGATATGCATATTTTTGCATTATTTTGTTGGTTTTTATAGCTAGTGGCTTCTTTCACACAGATTAATTTAAAGGTGAAAACTTAGTATATCTCAGTAAGTGTTTCTTTATTTAGCAGTTTCCTAACACATAATGTAGTAAAGTAGGTAAACAAACTCTGAAATTCTTATGTTGCTGGACTGGGGTGCTTTATCTTACAGAAGGCTAACTTCAAGTAGCTTATTTGTGGAGTACTCTGCATATTTCAACACTCTCTTATTAAAACAGGTTGTGCTTTTGAAGATAAAAGCTGTGACCTGATTGCTGTGACATTCAGATGGCCTGAGCCATGGTCTTGCCTTTTATGCCTAATGCATTACCTGAATTAGATGCTGTAGATACCATAGCTGGAAACCATGCACATAATCTGGTGTTGCAAACTTCCATCTAAGAAATAATTAATCAAAAATGGCCATAAAATGCTCAGCCAGCATGGCTTGGACAGATCTTTGTCATGGCAGAAGGTTGGATGTTTGCATTCTTTCTTAGGAAGAATTAAAGCACTTAGTTAGCTATTGTTTACTTTGTTGCACAAAGATCCAGTACCAAATAAATTGAGGCACAGAAAGAAATAATGTGGAAGTTTCATCTTTATGACAGCTTAGCACAGTCCTGAGTCACAATGGTCTGTTTTCTGTGCTCTACACACTGTCACTTGTCAGACAAACCATGACAATTGTTGCTCTGTTTCTGTATTTCATGTTCTACCTGTTGCTGAACAATGCTAAACAAACCTATTTTTATGCAGGAAATTAGCTGTAGGCTACTCTCACCACCTAAATTTAAAGTTTCCAGTCTCTCTGTGTAATTCTGAAGGAGTATAATGAATTTTAAAGTACTTTGCTATGTTTTGTTGAATGGAAGAATGCAATAAACTTGAAGAATACCTTCCATTTTCCTCCCTTGAACTCTTGCAGTAACTATAAGGAGTGTCTGTAGGTTGTGTGCCTTTCTGTCTAGAGAGACTTGTGGTGACCTGTGAGATGACAACAAGGAGGAGGACAAAGTGGTATTATTTTCTGTAACTTCAGTTTCCCAACAAAGTAAAAAATAAATGTGAATATCACAAATAAATTTAAAAATAGAATTCTTTGTTTTTCAACTACTGCTTCTTTTGAAGCTTTGTGATTGAAATTTCATGGCAGAACCATGTGACAGGATAGTGGAGACGGGAACCCTGTTGTTACCTTTGGCTCACGCCATGGGTAGAAAAGCATTAGTTTCTTTCTATGAGAGAGGCAGCAATAGGAGTTTGTCTATCTAAGCAGCTGGTGTGGCTGAAACTGCTTTGGAACAGCCAGAGAAGCAGCAGGATGTGCAGCACCTGGTTTGGACCTCTAATCAGGAAAGGACACAAAATGACAGCAGATTAATAGGTAACAAGAGGCAGCACAATGCACTGGAGGAGAAGACAGTCTGCAGTGCTTGAAGCCACATCCTGCCTCTCCTTGAGACTTAGTAGGGCAAACTTGCTCTTAAACTTGCTCTTACACTTGCAGATTCCAAAGTTGGATGGAATCTCTAACTGGTTTTGGGTAATGCATACACACATGTCTGTCTTATGTAAGTGTATGTTGGCCTTTGTGACTGATTACTCATTTTGTTATTTCATAGAGTTTATAGGACCTCAGGAGGCATAAGGTGATATGTAACTTGACTGGTCATATTGAGCAAAGTTATATTCTCTCTGGCAAGCTGGAAATGAAACCCATGCTTTTGTCCAGGCTAGTCTGCAGTCACTAAATAATCTCAGGCATTAGTGTTCAGTAGAGCAAATAATTGCCTTCCTCTTAACAGGAGAAATCAACTGGCAATATTATTTTTGAACATTTCTAGTGAGTGGACCTGGGCTGCCTCTGTCATCTCCTACATTTTTGCCCTGCAAAGAAATAAAACCAAAGAGCAATTTCTTTTTCATTTGTGTCTGAACAGTATCTAAATACAGGATTTTTTTTCCTATTTAGCTAGAAGGTGAAAATAAGTTATTTGCAGCTTGTGACTGCACTGGGGCTTACACTTTTTTTTTCCATACAGCAATTTCAGTACAAGGTCACCATGTATCCACTATCAACCATGTGGAATATCAGCTAACAGATGAACAAAGGCAAGGGCTTACTATAGGATTCTCTGTTTAAAAAGTTACCTAGCACAATAAAGCGTTATCATACTTGTAAATAGTGCTGAAATGCAGTCTGTGCACCTCCCAGTAGTATTGACATGCTTTAAATTCCTCTATTGCGTGGATAAGGCTGACATTATCACAAGGATTTCAAGAGTGAAGGAGCAGAAATCTGCCTGTGGAGAGTATTGTAAATAAATGAGAAACCCTCATGGGTGGAGGATCTGAGGCACAAAGTCCAAGTGAAAATATTTCCCTAGGCTGACATGTCATGGTATGTTGTGTGTGTGTGTGCAAGCTTTGTATACCAAAGCCATGGCTTGTCACTCTTGAGTTTTCTCATACTGTCTTAGGCTATTTAAGTCTTCAGAGAGATGTCAGGGTTGCTGGATGTTGTTTTTCAGTGATGCTCCCATCTTGCTCATGTTTTGGTGGCAGATAGGTTCTGTTAATGAGATTTGCCAGCATCTCAAATCTTGATGTCCTTCACTGCCCCCAGAGAACACGTTCTTCCCCAAACACCCCCCAGCCCCTCATGTACACACTGTTGTGCCATTGGTGCCCTGATCTTTAGTGGAGCTGCAGAGCAGGAAGGAGTCCAAGGAGGTGAGATTCACAGAACAGCTGAGGCTGGAAGGCACCCCCAGATGTTGTCCAGCCCAAGCCCTGAAAGCAGGGACACCTGAGCAGGCTACCAAAGACCATGTCCACTTGAGTATCTTCAAGGATGAAGAGACTGCAGCTTCTCTCAGCAGGCTCTTTCAAAGTTCAAGTGCTGGAGATCTCCTTTCAGGAACTGCACCTGCAACTGTATAACTGGGTTTAGGTGTTCTCTGGCAATAAATTGTAAAGGTCTTAGCATAAAATCAGGCTTTGAGGCAAGAACTTTGCCTGTTGAAACAGAACTAGCAGTAGAAATTCTTCAGAGAGACCTTTTTGAAGATTATCCTTTGTTTTCCATGCTGCTCTTAGCTGAAAGAAGACTGATTGGTGTTATATGCTCTATGCTACAAGCAAAGAATGACTCACACCAAAGGCCTAAAAGACAGTCTAAAGCTCTAATGTTGGGAATTGCAGTAATGTCTAATAAGTAATGATGATTTTTTTGTAAGTACAAGTAAGACTGGAAAACATCCATGGTTAAAAAGAGCATGGCTTTAGTCATAGATTTGAATAAAGGAGATGTAAGTAGTGCACATTTATTTGCCTCAGACAAAAACCTTTTTCATCTTTGGGTATTTTACAGATCTGTGGAGTCTATTTTCACTTTCCCTGGGACGGTTTCACATGTATGAATATATCAGAATGTACAGGCCTAAGTGAGCCAAAGTAACTTTCCTTCTAAATTATTCCTGAAAGTTTTCCTTTTGATAATGACCAAACGATATCACTCCTGAAATGTTTAATGTGGAGTTTTTTGTTTGTTTTGATGGGGGTTTGTTTGCTTGGGGTTTTTTTGCAAAACATTAATCTAGAATGCTAAACATGTTGAGAGTCTTTTGACAGGCTTTGAGTGAAATCGAGTATCTTCTCTGTGTCTTGTGTCTCCAAATTTGGCTGGACCAGATGTGATTTTTTTGCCCCATCTAACTCGAAAGATGGCATGGAAGTCAAAATGAGCACACATCTAGCTTAAGTGTGGACTACAAGCTAAGGTGTTTTCTGGATTTTTATGTTCTACTTTATGGCATTCTAGACCTGGTTAAATTGCAAGGATGCCTTTAATTCTGAAGCTCTGTGAATGATTTTGTCTTGCCTGGTGCCGTTAGCTGTGATGGGTCAGTAGGGCCAAAAGAAGCAAAACAGAGAAATTTTGTGCATGACCAAAGGAAAGGATCCTGTTTAACAGACTCACTAGGAACTGCTGGAAATCTGATGAGTAAGAGGCAGCTGAATTTTCTGTTACTTCTCAGAGGTGATTTAAAGAGAGAATCCCCTGAGGACCTTGGTGTTTTAGAAATGGTTCTGTTGACAGCATGGGTGCGTTCTGTGACCGAGTTATCTCAGTATTTCATTACCATGCCAGGCACAGGCACAGCACAGATGCAGTGGCCTTTCTCAAGGATGAGAGCTATTTTTAGTAAGGGAAATGGGAATATCCAAATAGACAAACGTTTATTTTAGTGTTTTGTGCATCATAACTATAGAAAAAGCTTAATGAAGAATCTTGTTCTTTCACTAAGATCCACATCTTTGTTCAGCTACATTTAAGGCAACAAGAAGGGGGTTGTTATTTTAGTCCCTTGGGATTGATTTGCAAAAACACAGCAGCTTGTGCTGGCTTTCATCCAGCTTCGCTGCTGGCAAAACATGTCTCTTCAGTCTCTTTGTACTCTCAGCTACATGACTAAAATCCTGTTTAGCCAGTTTTTCAAACTGGTGTTCAAAGTCTGTCCTTCCCTCTCACCACCTTTTCTCTGAGAACTGCTTTAGGTTTCGTGGAGGCAAATGTACACAGCAGTTTGTTTGATTCTTCCTCTCTTCTCTCTGTTCAATTTTTAATCTTGGTGTGGAATTATTGAACATACCCCTTTAAATATGGAATGACTCATCAGAGTTTTACTGGAGAGACTGATCTGGTGGAGTAAGCAATAAAGGTGGAAGGTGATGCTAAGAAACTGGTTCTTACAGTCGAAATGAGGGCTGGTTGCAAGATGCAAGCAGTGCTAATTAACTGTGTGTAACTGCTGTGAAAGGAGACCAACAGGGCAGACAGGGTGTGTGAGCTTGGTGGAGGAAGCCTTAAGGTGGGGCAGCTTTGCCTGCTGAAGAAGGGGAGTGCTTGGAGGGCAGCATGAAGATGAATGACAGGAGGTAAATAGCTGAGATGGTTTTTATTAGTCAAGTGAAGGAGATGGGGATGGAATTTACGAAATGATTGCGCTGTGGACAGGTTGTTCAACATGTGGGACAGAAAAACGTAATGGAAGTCTGGTGCTGGTCTTAACTTGTCCTTAGCTAGCTACATTTGGGTGGATGCTGGTTCAAGGCTGTCCTTTGAAATGCTGCCTGAAATCTGTGGAGCAAGAAAGGAGGCTGGAGATGCCTTTTCTGCAGGAACACTGAACTGCTTAACTGATGTGGCTTGTTATGCTGAACAATGTGGCTTAGAAACACACCTGCCCTGGTTGCTTTGACATGGTTGACTCATGTGATACGTGTATCTTTGGCCTGAAAGACTTGAGGGTCCGGTGTCATCTATGGCAGCAAGAGCTGGTCCGCAGCTGTGCCTTTCATACTCAGCCTGGGCAGAATCTGGAGACATCTCACATGGATGAAAGCAGCTACTTCAGGCTAATCTCAAATATCTGCTGTTCCTCTGTGACAGTGCTATTTTGCCCCATCCTCTGCTCCTGGGTGAATCTTCTCATTCACACTCTGCTATCCCCGTCCTCTCCTCAGTTAACCCATGCTATAGTTAAGCTGTTTTGGGTAAGGAAGAATTGCTTATATGTCCTGACTATTCTTCCCAGTCTTTTTGCCCTCTTCTGGAGTAGTACAACCCAAAGTTTGAAAAAGGCTGTTTTTAAATAAGCTCTCAGCAAGGCCTACCAACCTTGTTTATCTAAGGCACTTTAAACTGCTGGCATCTGGTAAGAAAAGTAGAGAATTGTTTTGACATGTTGATTGTTCCATTGGAAAGGAGTTGGCAGTGTTGAATGTTATCACTGACATTTAATAAATATGCAGTGCAAATACTTAGGCTCAGTAAAAAATAAAAATAATTGCTGATTCTTGGGAGTTTTACAAACCTTAGCACGCTTGGAATACTGGGCTTATCAGTGTCCTTATGCAATATTTTACTACTCTGGCATCTTCTCAGTATGAGCTTCTGAAAATATCTGTATTGTGTATGTCCTTTTAGCTGTAGTTTGTGTGGGAAACATCACCTGGCAAAAAAAAAGTGAATATTTCAGTGCAACAGTCTTGATTTTTACTAACATGGCTTACACCATTTGACCTGAGCATTTCCCCTCTTGTCCAAACATTTCTCTCCTTTTGTTTTCTAGCTTGATGAACTCTTTTTGAACTACAGTTCTTATGTTTAATGTGTACAGCAGGAGGCTGCTTACATTTGCTGCTTTCTTCAAATTGTGTGGGTTGGATTTCTTCTTGCATCTGAATAAAAGAGCTCCCTAACTGCACTCTCTATATTGGCTTTTGAGCATCTTCAGAAGCTCAAGGGTACAAAGCTGAAGGTTTGGGGAGCGTTTTATTGCTGTTCATCAGTAAGACACTGCATCCTCTTGGCAAGAATCCCTGCGCACCCTCTGGAGGCTGATTCCTATCACAGTTTCCAATCCTTTTTTACAAATATTTGCTCTTTACTGTGCCCAGTAGTTAAAAGAGAAACTAATAAGTTGCTGCTTTTAGTAAGAAGGCAATTCTCCTCATTGTGTTATTGTGGTGAGAATATTTATTATTGGTCTGTCACTGTGGCAGTCCACAGAACTACTTTTCTGAAGTGGTTCCTTTTGAGTCCACTGGAATTTTCTTCTTTTTCTGTTGTTTACACATCAACTGAGGTATTTTGAGCACTCTCAGATCTCAATTTTCTGACTTTAAATCATTCTTGAACAATAACTTGCTTTATAGCCTCAGATTATTCAAGATTTAAACTTGTGGTAGGAACACAACCTGTACTAGCAATTGGGAGGAAACTGGTTTTCTAAACCTGCAAAAGGTTGGGTTGGTTGATTTTTATTTGATTAGTTAGTTATTTTGTCTGTGTGTGTTGTGTTTGTTCTTTTTGTGTGTTTTGGTAGTGTGCAGAGAATTGCACTATAAAGGGTTTTTTTAGGGGGTATATTCACCCTTTTTATAATTTCAAATATGTGCTCTGCTATTAAATAACTTCAATTTATAGATGTATTCCTATCTATACCTGTAAATATTTCTGCAAATGAAGCAACTTAACAGAAGGTGCTGAGGTAAGTGCCTCTCCTTATCCAGCTTTGGCCCTCAGTTCCCTGTTTTGATGTGTAGTACCAAGTACTACAGGATTTCTAAATTCAAAATGGTACTGCAGCACTGGTCAGCTGCCCAAGCCTAGCAGAGGGCCTGGATTGGTTTGAGCAGTTCTTTTGAAATAAAACCTGGGTAGTCATGTCTGTGCTCCTTCTAAATCATGTTCAAGACACAATTTCTCCCTTGTGGAGCCTTACCTTGCTCACACAGTGAGTTCTGTGTAGCTGTGGGCTCAGGTCATTAGGGCATCATCCTTCCTGAGCAGAGACTGTAACGATGTAAAGTGTCACACATGTTATGATAAAACAAACCAGCTCTCTTTTCTCCCCATACACAGGCTAAAAGACAGCATAAAGATATTGTCTGAGTCTCAAGTCAGCTTGTAATTTGCTTTTGGGGGTGGTTGTTTTGGAGTAGTAAGCTATTGCTGAGAGCAGTGGGTGGCTACTGCATCATGATGTTAATTATTGCTTTCCTGGGAGGGGGTAGCATCAAGAGAAAAGCTTAGAATAATTATATTTGTCCCCTTGGCAGTGAGTTAACAAGCTACTGTTTACTGATATGATACATGTAGGTACCATAATGTGTTAGCTGTTATGAGCTAGGAATTTAACACTGGTATGGAGTAATACAAGGCAGGAAACTGTTAGGTAAGGATGGAAAATAACAATGAACAAGACAGCTGGAGTCCTTTCCTCTTGAGAATTAATCTGCTGGGGGTTATCCATCCTACAGTAGGGAATAATTTTGTTTTAGCTAGTGTTTGTAACACTGTATCTCTACCAAGAACTTAAATTAGTTTGGATCTGACTTATTTATAATTTCACTTTTGAAGGTATTAGGTCACAATTTGTTTGGCTTGTCTTAACATACTGCTTTTGAAACATTAGTAAATCCTGATGGGTAGTTTTTTTCTTTGTGAAGTTAAAAAAAAAATGTATTGAAGAAATAACCAAAGTCAAAGTGCCATAGGTGAAGAAAGGGTAATGCAAAGTCAAGATTGTGATTTATCTTGAAAGTTCTTTCAAATATTTAATAACCTAAATTATAGTTAGTTCAGGTTTAGTACATGGCCAGTATAATACCATGACCTTTCATATGAACTCATAATTCTGCCATATCTTCCTAATTAGTCTCTTTATTCTGGGTGTTCTTGTTTTCCATCCCACAGATGTTGCCCATTTTTCACTGTAAAATAGCTAGTTTTCTCTGTTAGACAGTCTCAAGGACGATTTCTGTAAACATAGCTATGTTGTTGTAAAAATTATCTTTTTACATTCCTTTCCCATGGACACAGATCCCTTTGACAGACACTTCTTTTAACCAATATAGTTAGAGACGGAAGTGTTAACTTTCTCCAATGATCTGTGATTTCTAAAAGTGTATATAAGAATTAAACGAAAGGGGTTTCCCCCCTTTCCGCCCTTGCTCTGAACACAGCCCGAAGTCCAGCTCTCATTATTTCTGCGTCTCGACTGATTACCGGGATAAGCCGAAATAACGGGGCATCGCGGTAATACACAGATGCATACTGTTTATTTGCTTACTTTTATCAGGAGCATGTGTCTTTTTTTTTTTTCAAAAACTTTTACAAAATGTTGAATTACTTTATCTCCTTTAAAAAGATGCTGGAATAATACTAAGTGCCTGTTTCATGAAATTATCTCTATCAGTCAGTACAATGAAGTTTATCACTTTGTTTTCCAGTTTAGTCAGCTGGTATCCAGTGATTTGAAAGTACTTGGAAGGAACTCTTACACACTCTGCAGCGATGGCCAGTTGCTCATTCGACAAGTTCTCCACCCAGAAACATCTAAGAAGGTATGAAATCAGAACTGGTGCAGAGGGGCAGCACTGTGGGAGGGGAGTGACACAATTCCACCTCGGGAACTGGGGTGTTCCAAGACTATTGAAGATGATCCCCTCCCTGCCTCAACCCTGAGTAGCAGAGTAGTTGTTTTAGGCATTTGCTCTTGAAAGTCAGCTACACTACTTGGACTCCCAGATGAGCATAAGGGAAAACAGGATAGAGACAGACACAATGCAAGTACTTTGAATTCTGTGTCTGGAGTGGAAGCAGAGGTACAGATCAAACCTCAGCAGAAGTGATGGAGAACTTTGCTGAGGCTTGTGTTAAACCAGTGTCCTGTGGAGGGTAAGCACACAGGCAGTGATGTGGCCTGGCAGTGGTTCCCCATCTGCATTTATTCAGTGGGAAGCAGAGCTGTAGCTTTCTTGCTACTCCCACACGAAGCAGCAATTTCTGCTCCAAGTTCCTGGAGGGTTTAGAGTGGCCTGTCATGCACAGGGAGAAGAACTTTGTCTTTGTGCAAGGTGATGGCTCTTGAGATTGCCCACTTGGCAGGGCCTGCAGGAACCCCACAGGAACAAGAGCTGCTGACATGGAAGGGGTTCACCAGTTGTAGGTTTTTTCTCTGTATAAGAGTACTGGCTCATGCTGAGTTTCTACAAATATTCATTTGGCGTTTGTGTTGTATTAAAAATTAACACTGACTTTTTATGAAAAGCACATGTTTCTGTAGGGATAAGCAAGGAAGCTGGAATTATATTTATCATTCAAACACACCACTACTTTTTTGTGAGGGTAATTCTTTGTACTTCCCTCTTGAAACAAACACGCTACACTAAAACAAACTGTGATGTTGTGGAAGAAATAATTGTCCATACCAGATCAAGGAATGGATCTGGTATGGACAAATGGTGTCTATTTGGTAGCAAATGTCGAGTCTCTTAATACTGCATTTATTTCTCTTTGTTCTTTTTTCTTCTTCTTCAATACTTCTTCACTTGCGGAAGTTTATTTCTCTCTGCATGTTAATTGTTAGTAATCCTCAGACCTCAGCTCTTGCTATTCCCACCATTTTAAGAAGCATTACCTTGTGACTTCTCTTAATTCTTTATTTACAAAGGTGGGTGCTGTTTGACCAGATCAAAGTTAAACTTTCATATAGTAAAGCAATTGGAGAGTGTGAAAGAGAAAGTAGTGAATTAGACGGTTATTTGTTTTATTCCTTGAAAAAAATAGGCTAATGTCTGAGTAAAGGGCTGCTTAAATGTTTGTTTAATAATGTTATATAATTAAAGTTCTTATCCAATACAGAGTAAATATCTTTAAGTTGCTGAAAGATACTTTGTGTTCTGTAACAATAGTTATTTAAACTTTGACGTCATGGGTTGGTACAGTTTTGCTTTTCAGTGTAGCCACAGAAGAGAAAATACAGTATCCAAAATGGGAATATTAAACAGCAAAACCTAGATATTTTAAAATACTTTTTTCCAGCCATCTTCTCCAGCTGTTTTGCACAGGTCTGCCTCCCAGAAGCTATTTGTCTTTGTTCATGTAGAGATCCAATTCTTTACAGTTATGGAATTTGAACTTGTGTTACAAAGGACCAAACTCCTCCATCATCAGCTTGTCTATGACATGTAACTGTGTGATTTTTGAGAGTGCCTCATTCAGTCCAAAAATGTTAATTAAAATTTAAAGGGTTAGTGTGTACAAAACAAACTTTTTGCCTTCCTTGTAGAACTTCCTGCTGTCAGACTGCTTCTATTCCTTTTATGATCTGCGCAAAGAATTTCACACTTGCTACCCTAGTTCAGCCGCCGTGAAAGATCAGACTATCAAGACCATGGCAGAATGTATCCTTTTGCTGCAGCTTTTACACCAAAACCAATTATGCTTCCTTGAGTTATATCTCAGTGATCAATACAGAGTTTAGAACAATAAAACAACAAGTGAGTTTTAAAAGCTCACAGGTAAAGTGAAAGGAATGCCTGCTTAAATGTGTGTTGGGGGAGTGGCTGTGCTTGTAATTTTTTTCCCAAATTGATTCTGATTTCTAAACCATAATTAGTAAATCTGCCAAAGAAAACGATCACTTGCAGTGAAAAGCTGAAGTGTCAGTGGGCCTTTTCAGCACCAGGTGGCCTGCAAGTTTCTACTGTTTGCAGATAATAATAGTTATCTTGCATGATCCTGACTGAACTGAGTTTAAAACAAAGCAAAAACAAAACCTAAACAATACTCTACATCTAAATTTAAATTAGGAGGATTGTTGTGGCCCATTTGAATGGACTTGAAGTTCAGTTATGTTTGAAGTGATAGGAACTGATTCAGCCTTTTTTTTTAAACTGTTAACACTGAAATGATGTAAGCTCTCAATAGTTTTCAAACTGTTGACTGCTAAAGTGAATATTAACCAGTTTATGAGTAGAGTAACATGTCTGATGGTCACATGTCCCTGCTAAGACCAGTAAATTTGATTACAAGTTCTGTGTTGATATCAGGAAAGCCTTATGACTTGTTTACAAATGATTATGCAAGTCTGTTATTTTCTATAATCACCTGTTTAGATCTAGGCTTAGGGACAGATGAAGCAGAGGAGGACTTTGGCGTGTGGCAAGTGAAGACCATGGTGGCTATAATTTTCAGCATGCTCTCTGAAGGTTGTAGTAAGTTAACTATTTAAGCAGAATGCTGAACTCTTTCTTTTCTGAAAGAATTGGCAGCAGTACTGTCATTCTGAAGTAATCTCTGACCCTGGTTATGTTTAAACTTCCTGTTTTGTCACAGATCATGTCTTTACTGAGCCTGAAACTGTGAAACACAAGTACGAAACAGGTCCTTGGTAAGTGCCCTTGTCATGGTTGTTTATTAGCAAAGATGAGTCTTGTCTACAGCAAGGAAAGCTTGTGAATATTCCCCCATGGTCATGTGAAAGCAGATTGGCTCCTGAGAACAGTAACAGTGTACTCAGCAGTCGCTCTAGAGCAACCAGACTGTGGCTGGCCACTTGAATGCTGTACTTCAGCCCATTTCTTTAAAGTCACTGCAAGTTAAATGCTCTTTGTTCTCTTGCTCCTGTTTTGTGTGGCAGCAAGGCTGGCTTATCTTACCCAGGGTGAAGAAATGTTTGTGAACTTTCCCTGAGTCAACAGGGGTAGTGGCCAGTGCACCCTACATGAGCTGAGCTCTGTGGTGCTTCCCAAAGTGGTCTCAGTTGCTGAACTGGGAGGCAGAAACAAGATAGCTCATTCTTTCCACATACATTTCAGTGACCAGACAATGAAACACCTTAGGCATAAGTAATTTGTGGTCATATTTAGGACTGTCTCATAATCGTCTTTCCAGGATTGCTGGATCTTTCCAGGCTTGCTGGATAAAATTAATCCAGTGCCTTATTACTTTACTTTGAGACAGCCTTTTTTTATTTAAGGAACTGAAATGTGGTGACATCATCATGCATCTTCAGTGTTGTAGATATAAAAGAATTATCCCAGTTATCTTCCCTTTCTATATTGAAAGGAATAATGGAGATATTCTGTCTCAACAGAAAATATATTCCCAATTTACAGTTAAATTAGTTGCAATCTGAAATTCGGTAAAATAATGGAAAACCTGGATTAAATCTTACTTTGACCTCTTTTTTTTTTTCTTTCTGTGCAGTAGTAAATCTGAAACTGTGGACAGTGAGACAGTAATACGTGCCAGAGGTTTGCCATGGCAGTCTTCAGACCAGGATATTGCTCGATTTTTCAAAGGACTCAACATTGCCAAGTAAGATAAGGAGAATTTACCTTGCTTTATCACTTTGTCTTTAATAGCAAGTTCCTTTAGTGTTGGTTTAACACACATCCCCCACCCTGTCCAGCAGAGTCCTTCAGTCTTTCCCCACTTGGCCCCTTCCCATGCCACGGTCATGACAACTGAGCAGATTTACCAGCCTTAGGTGTGCAAGAAAGATTTGAAATGCGTGAAGAAGAAAAGGGACTTAACAATTGAAAACCAGTATAGGTTCATTTATTGCTAGTATCTAAAGGGAGAAACTCCTGTTGCATTAATCATCAAAGTAGAGGCCAAGATATAAAAAATGCTTTAACTTTGTACCAATTCTATACCTCCTAAACAGACCAGATTCAGAATACTCCAAGTGCTGTTTGGAGGAAATTTTTGTATGGCTCGTGTGTATACCTCTGTATAAATGTATGTGTATGTATGAAAAGAGAGGAGAGTGAGTTTAATTTAGCATACCTGTCACTCAATACATATTTCAGATCCCCAACACTGAGAAAACATAATTTCTTATTTGGAATTATTAGGAATTTCATATCTGCATCTCTGAAGGGCTTGCAAATTTACATCTTCATGGGAGTTGAGAAAGAGGTGAACAACATGAGATTCACAGTCTCAATGAAGTAGATTTTTAAATTATAATAGAATTACATCAAAAATGAAATTAAACTGTGGATAGCAGCAATTTCTGTCTAAATCTGTAAACTTCATGTTAAAGTCTGACTCCTTTACTATTCTTACACAATTATTTATTAAATGTATTAAAGATTCAGACTAAGCTTGTTTTTGTTGGCTTTACCTTCCAGAGGTGGTGTGGCTCTTTGTCTGAATTCTCAAGGAAGAAGGAATGGGGAGGCTTTAGTTCGGTTTGTCAATTCTGAGCAGAGAGACCTTGCCCTGGAAAGACATAAGCACCACATGGGTAGCAGATACATTGAGGTAAAAACTTGTGACTTGAAACAGATCTTTGGAGAGAAACCTGAATATTTTAGACTATGGTTTTAAATGAGAACAAACTGCACTTCTGATTTGCTTAAAGTACCAAAATACAATTCTCTTGCTTGTGAGAGTATGTGTGTGGTTTAGAGTTGAACCTTGTGATTTTCATGTGAGTTTTTTTGTTCTTTCTTTTTCTCTTTAAGGTTTACAAAGCAACTGGGGAAGAATTCTTAAAAATTGCAGGAGGTAAGTGATGCTGGAGTTCAGTGTGATTACTTAAGTCCATAGGAATGTTGTTCTAGTTCTGATTTTTTTTAACTTGACTGAGGATGCAAATGGATAATGAAGTAGCTTTTCCTGTTTTGCCTTCCAAGAATATTTGACCCTGTCAAGTTCTGTTTTCACGTGGTTGAAACTGAGCTGTGAGCATTTCAGCTGTGATGTTCACAGACAGGTCTTAGGGGGAAGATGAGCCTTTGCAGTGGAAACATCTATGTCTCTTGTATAAATCCACAGTAATCTCCTCATAGTTCCAATTTCATTAAAATATGAAACATTTGCTGAGTAAAAAATTTTCACTCCAGAATAGATTGCTGAGAGTAGTGTCTCAGGTCTTCTGTGGGTTTGTTGCTGGCTGCTCACCTCCTGTATTCTCCCTCAATGCTTTGCCTCTGCTGTGCCCTCTGGAGCTGGCTGAGCAGCACTGACCACATGTTGTTGGACCATGTCCATGTGCTGTGATCTTTCTACCAGGCACCTCCAATGAAGTGGCCCAGTTCTTATCCAAGGAGAATCAAGTTATCATCAGGATGAGAGGCCTTCCCTTCACTGCTACTCAGGAAGATGTCTTGGGGTTCCTGGGGCCAGAGTGCCCAGTCACAGGAGGGAAGGAGGGACTTCTCTTTGTCAAGTACCCGGATGGCAGGCCCACAGGAGACGCATTTGTGTTATTTTCCTGTGAAGAATATGCACAGAATGCACTTAAAAAGCACAAAGAAATACTTGGAAAACGTTACATTGAACTCTTCAGGAGCACAGCAGCAGAAGTCCAACAGGTTGTAACTATTGGTTGTGAGACTCAAAACTTAACAGTTAAAGCATTTCTTCTGACACTTGCACACAAATATATTATAGGCAATCATGAGCATTTATTATACGAAAGCTGTCAAGAAAGGGCAATATATGTTTCCTGATGGGCATGGAAAATGTGCAACACTGTTTTTACTTTTTGTTTTCGTGTTTGTTTCTATTTGGTTAGTTTGGCTTGGTTTTCTTTTAAACTTCCACTGCTTGTTTGTTTGTTTGTTTTTTTAACATCCCTCAGACTGTGAAGTAAAAATCATTGCATATATTTCTTCTTGACAGTTGACTGAAATCACAAAAATAATTCTAGAGAAGTATTAGATGGACGTTGCAGTAATGCTTCTTGAAAATCCACAGTATTGTCTTTAAATTCTGATCTCCATATACAGAATTTCTAATACTAAATCCAAATCTGGGTGCATGAAATGAGATACTTCTACACCTGCTTTCTTGGAAACTAAGAATTAACAGGATGTATCTGATTTTTGGTGAAATGAAGTGAAATATTTGTTTTCCTAAGAAAATATATTTCACTTTTCCCCCTATCCTTCACCCGTTCCTCTCATTACCTTCTTAAACTGGTAAAAACATTTTATTTTGGCACCAACAGCATGTCCCTGTGAAAAGCATCATATATTGTATTTTTCTTCCTGGCATGAAATATTTCTAGACTGATGGCTCCAAAGGGAACCACCATGACATTTGGCCTGGTCTTTGCATAACCACTGGCTATAAAAATGTAAAACTGTTACTGTTTGAACCTATGTGACATGTAAAGCCTTTCTGCAGAAGGGACTGGGCAAGGGAAAGAATATCCAACCTTGCAGACCATTACTACTGCTGTGACATGGACATTGCAACAGCCAAGAATCTGATCTGTGTGCTGTGAAGATTGTGAAATGGCATTTCCCCCTCCCCCCTACCTTCCCTCCTGAGACAGAATGAGGCAAAATCCTCCAGGGAACAAAACCCCTCTGTCACAGCGACCACGTCCCTGCTCTCACGTTTTTTAGGGAGACCTGGATAAAACTTACATTGTAGCAATGTCATTGCTTCTTCCTCTATGATGGTTGTCTAGGCTGGCACCCTAATTTTTTTGCTGTTTGGGCAAGAGATGATTTTTTAGGAAATTACAGGCTACTTGTTTGAATAATTACAAGAGGTAAAGCCGGCTCCTGTACACTTAGTGTTAATACAAAGTTATTGCAATATTCTCTACACAACTGAGGGAGATTTCTGACTTGAAATGTGCTGCAAGTAGAGCCTTGAAAAAAGGCTTCTGTTGAGAAACTCCCTAAGCAAATTCATTTTTGACAAACTGAAGCTTTGTAACCTCTTTTTTGCTACTTCTTTCAGTAGAGTGTGTTTATTGGTGATAATCATCACTAAAAATGTTTTTCAGCAATAAGCCCCAACATGTGTCATGTGTTCCCTTTGTCATTTGGGAATGAGTCAAGAGAAAATGTTGAGATCAAATTGCCTCTGTTCTTATCTTTAAATTTTATTTTTTCCTCAGAAACTCTGTACTTGGAGATAAGCAATCTGGTTAAAGAAGCAAGCACCCTCGTTTAACCAATCAGGCTATAAAATAAATCGGAGCTAGTGCTTTTAATTATTAGTTATTTCAGATCTCAGTTCTTTTAAAATGATTGTTCTTAATTTACCCTGATTTAAGAAAGAACTGTATGTGACAGTACTGGTTTATTAGCACAGATGTTATTTCAGATGTTCCTTCTTGGGATACTCTAAAATGAACTGTAATTGGCTTTTAACTTCTTCTTTGTTGACATTAGAAAAGTCTGTTATTAGAATCTGGCAAATTAAATTTGTTAGCCTTCCCTTCTCCCCTTCTGGGTTTAAAACTTTCAAATGTCCATCAGGAAACTAACTGCAATAATTTGGATTAAGAAGGGTTTTCTTTTTACTCCAATGTTGGAAAGAATATTGTGAGAACTGCTCTGTGCTCAGACAGACAATTGTAAATCTCCATCACTGTGGTTTTTTGCCAACAGGTTCTTAATCGATACATGTCAACACCTCTTATTCCAACGCTTCCAACTCCCATCATTCCAGTCATGCCCCCCCCCTACACCATTGCCACGGGCAGCATCCGCGACTGCGTCCGCCTCAGAGGTCTTCCTTACACTGCTGGCATTGATGACATCCTGGAATTTATGGGAGATGCCACAGGTGATATCAAGCCCCATGGAGTTCACATGGTCCTTAATCAGCAGGTAACAGCATTTGGCATGGGAGGACTAACTTGGCAGTGATTGAACAGCCTTAGAAGTCAGGGCAGCTTCCCTGATCCTGGCTGTGCTTTAGTCTTCTATAAGCTTGGGAAAATGCAATGTTCTCTTTGTCTGTCTTTGCCTCATTTCCCTTCCCCTTTTACATACACAGTTGCTTTTCTCTCTGTGTGTGTATGTATGCATCAGCCTGGGGAGGATGAAGCTTGTTCTTTGAATAATAAAATAATTAAACTTATCCTGGAGGCTGTTCAAATAGCCCTCATGTTTCAGTCAGCTGCTGCTGGAGATACACATGACAAACGTATCTTGTTAGAGGCATAGCTGCTCTGTCAGCTTCAGTGTTCCTGCTGTGTTTGAGTGGCATTTGTGTTAAAATCAGGTTTTCCTAACTTTTAACCTGATTGGAGATTGCTCAGGCTTTAAAGGAAGTAAAAGGAAATACTTGAAAATTGTCTTTTGGTATATTTAAAAAATAAACTCTTAGCTATAGAAATACTGAGGTATTAAAGAAAACAGATAAAGGAGATCTACTATATTTCTTTCAATTTTTTTGTTAAGGAAGTTTTTAGTATTTTATACAGACAGCTATATCTGTCAGACTGCAGAAAAACAGACCTGGAAATCAGTTTCTGTGAGAGCTGTGGAATTTACTAAAGGATCTGGAGCTTTATGCTGTCATTACCTAGAAAGCAGTTGTAGGGAAGTCAAAGCCAGACTCTTCCTAAAGCTTCCCAGCAGAAGAATAAGAGACAGTGTAAGAGACAGATGCAAACTGCATCAAGAAAAAATCCAGTTGGGTGAAAAGGAAAAATAAAATCACAGAGAAACTAGCGAAGCACCTGAACAGGTTCCCAGAGGTGGTGTGGAATCTCCACCCCTGGAGATATTCAGGTTTCAAGTGGAGAAGGCCACGAGTGGCCTGATGTAACTTAAAAGTTAGTCCTGCTTTGAACAGCCTTTGGATTAGAGATCTCCAGACTTTTTTTCCATGCTACATGATTCTTTCTGTGGAAGACTGAAGCAGCATTGTGTTAACTGGGCACTTATTGCATGAGTCTTGATTTTTCTGCTCCTAAAAAGAATTGTTGAGTTGTGAGTCACTAGTGCCAGAAGAGGAAGAACAATATAGACTTTCAGTAGATGTTTGATCTTAGTACTTTCTGCATTCCTGATCCAGGTGATTTGATCCAGATTGACCTGCAATTATTTCCCTGCCTCCCTTAGGGACGACCATCAGGTGATGCTTTTATCCAAATGAAATCTGCTGACAAAGCCTTTATGGTGGCTCAAAAATGTCACAAAAAAATGATGAAGGACCGTTATGTGGAAGTATTCCAGTGTTCAGGAGAGGAGATGAACTTTGTTTTAATGGGTGGCACTTTAAATCGTAGTGGCTTGTCCCCACCGCCATGTAAGTTACCATGTAAGTCTCCAATTCTTCTGCTCTCTGCTGCTAAAGGCTGATATGTGGTAGGTGCTGAAGCTTTGTGGCCTTTCACCTTTCGACTCGGGTTTTGCCATGATCAATAATCATCCATCTGTAAACGTGCTAAGATTGGAATTGTTCCCTTTGGGCAATAATGGGACTGATCAGAGGCATTTTTATTGAATTTTCGGTGGTGAGTAGAGGGCAGCAAGGCCTTGCCAGTCAAATTGTTGCACACTTTGCTTTTTATGGGTGTACTGTTCTTCTGAGCTCTGCAGTAGACTTGCCTGTAGTGAAACCTACTTGGAATGAGAGGGAATTTTAAAATGGGGAGAAGTTCTATATTCCAGCTGCCGATGAGTGCTCTTGCTATCTTGCCTTGGAGCATTGAGAAGGTACTCTTTGGGCTTATTTTTGAAGGAAAACACCCAGTGGGATGGTATACTAACAGACCGTAGAGTGGTTAAGTTGGATGGATTTTAATTTTTTCATTTTAAGATTACAGTGAACCTCATTGAGGAACTATAATGGAACTTCACAGTAGTGTTCTAATTAGTCTCACTACCAAATCACAAAACAGATACTGATGTTTGCTTGCAAAATAGTAAGAAGCTGCCAAATACAGTATATAAAACCAATTTGACTTCACACCTAGCCAAGCTTAATATTCCTGTACAAATTAGGTATTTGTTCAGCAAAATGCATCAGACTGGTTATCTAGTGGGGTATTCTCCCTTCCATTTGCTATATCCTAAAAATACTTTTTGAAGTTGCAGGAAGCTTGTACATGAAGACTCATGGTGTCAGCAGTTATGGATGCCCATGTGTAGCTACTATTATGGTACTTTTGTCCCACAGAGTACACCTTCTGTTAGAAAAACATGAGGGTGTGTTGGTGTGCACGCCTGCTTTCTCTATGCACATGGCTTTATGCTTTCTTTTAATAACTCTGAAGTTCCCTATTTTCCATTTACATATAGAAAAGCCTGCTTAGCTCTAGGAGTTGTGAACTTTTAGGAATTACTCATTCCACACACCCCAGTTGTCATTCGTGGTGATGTAGCAAAGGTCTCCAGGGGAGAGGCGAGAGAGCAGTCTTTGCTCGAGTGTTCATCTATGATGCCCTGATGGTTTGAATCACAGTGCTATAGGAGAGGAATTACTCATCCTAGAGTTCTCAATTCTGATTGCTTTTTGTTGCTGTCTCCTGGTTTGGTTTCAGGTCTTTCTCCACCAGCTTATGCTGCTTTCCAGACAGCAGCAGTGATCCCAGCAGAGGCAGCAGCTCTTTACCAGCCTCAAGCCCTCTTGCCAACCACCAGGACTCCCCAGGCCTCGGCAGCTGCTCCTCCAGCTGTGACCTACTACCCAGCCCAGGCTGCTCAGCTTTACATGAATTACACAGCTTACTATCCCAGGTTAGCCCAGGATTTCACTGCTTCTCTTCACCTTTCACCCCAGAGGAGCAGCTGGCTGTGTGGTCACCTGTGAACAGCTCTGAAATTTGTACCGCTGCTGTAGGTAGTCCTGGGAACTTGATGTTCAGCAGCAGAGGCAGAAACCATTTTAACTCTTTCTCTGTGGCCTTGTGATGGAGTTCACGTCTTTTGTAGGTTTTGTTTGAATGTCATGGTAATGTTGGTCTAATGTTTAACAGGGGTTTTTTTGGCACTGGGACAATGTCATCAAGGCAATTCTGTTTCTTGGCCAAAAGAGAAGCTGTGTCAATACGTGCCTCTGCCCTCATCCATGAGTTTGTCCTTTACTTACAATACTGTTTTTTTACTGAAAGACTCATCATAGGTGTGTACTAGGTTTAATTCTGTATATCAGTGAGACCAAAGAACATTTTTACATGTGAAAGCAAAGCAGATCTCCACCTCTTCCCTTCCCTTCCCACAGATGGTATCAGCATGAGTCACTGAAGTCTGGTACTTGGGTTGTGGGGAAATAGCTTGTTCGCTGATCGTTCCTAGGCTTGTGACACTTGCTAGCTTGAGTATCTGGTAATTGGCTAGATGGGCCCTTACCAGAGCAGAGATGGAGAAGCTAATTACTCACTGTTTTGTGGCTCAGAAATGCCAGATTTGGGCGTTTGCCTGCTTTTCATACTAGGACATACCCCTCCCCTTTTTTTCTTGATTGGCTTTATTAGTGATCCTAAAACAAGTCATCTGTGGCTACTTTTTTCTACTCCCCTGTGAAATAACAAATGCCACTCTGTATGCTTTTAACTACAAATGTTGGCTATTTTCCTTCCCCTCCATTCTTTAAAAATAGATTATGAGATGCTGAAGAGAAATTAAGAAAATCCACAAAACAATCCACATCAGGGCTGTTTGTTTTTCTGTGGTATTTGTGTTTCTTTTCAAATCTAAATTTTCAGTTTCATCTTTGCCTGTTCTGAGTAGCAGAACCAGTTATTGGTTCTCATGACAATTTTGCTTTCTCTTTCAGTCCTCCAGTATCTCCAACCACAGTGGGGTACATTGCAGCTCCCCCCGGAGCTGTGGCCGCTGCTGCCACTGCCACGCACACTCCGATTCTGCCCCAGCCTGGAGCCTTAGTCCGGATGCAGGGCTTGCCATATAACACAGGAATGAAGGAGATACTCAGCTTCTTCCAGGGGTACCAGGTTAGTGTGCAGTCCCTCCTCTTCAGATCGTATTTGGACCTCTGAGTACTGATCAGTGGAGATCAGACTGAGCAAGTGAGTGCTTTTGGAAATTGCGAAGCAAGTGTGTAAGCTCCATGTTGTATATTTAACTGGCACATTGAAGTGTAACACACAATTTGCTTGATTTCTTATTAAATACACACATCCTCATTTGGAAGCAGTGATTTGGTATCTAGGTTTGGGTTCTGAGTTTGAAGAGTGAGACAGTGCAGTGCCCCAGTGTGAGTGGGGCAGTAAAGGAGCTGCCAAAAGCTTTCAGTCCTGGCCACTTTGTGGTGGGAGCCTTTGGTAGGGCCATTGTTTGACCTTCAAGGTTTAAGTATTAAAGTTTGCTGAGCATAGGTTTCTAGTACAGAGAGCTGGGTGTGGTGACTTGCAAAAGGAGAGACAGATGCCTCTGTCAAACTTTCTTTAAAGTGCTAATTATTTTGGTTACAGACAGAAACATTTTCCATTAAAGCTGTATTACATTGCAAACTAAAGGAAAGCTGTATTATCCGACAAATATTATATGTACTATAGGTAACTTCAGTCAGTATAAACTGATTGAAGGCTCTCAACTGGGCACACAGATAGAAACTTACCTTCTTGATAAGCTGGAAAAAAAAAACATCTACAAACATTGTTTTCCAGCAGCACTTATTTGAATTCATGGAATGGCTCTTTCCATGTCTTCTGCCTTTGGTTTCAGAGGACAGTGTATCTGTATCCATGTTTTGTCATCACATGCTTGCTAAAAAGAAAGATAATTGAATATGGTATGTTCTGGTGAGTACTCAACTCCTGTGGATAACAGCACTTGCAGAGCTACCAACGCTGCCCCTTTGGGTACTGCTTGGAAGCCCTGACCTAAAATCCTTTTTGTGGCTCTCAAACCACTGCAAGTGAGCAAGTGATTTGTGTAAAAAGGCAACAATTTTTTCATGTTTGTTCTTCAACATTCTGTAAGTTGGATAGCAGTGATATTGCTAAAGGGTAGGATGCAGATGGATTCTTTTTAGTGCATAGCAGCAGTTAATAGGAAACATTCAGGCATGGTATGTTTTCTTTTTGTATTTCTTTTTTTTACCTTAAAATTCTTAAAGGACAATGAGCTTTAATTTGTTGAGCCAGATATCTGGTATGTAAATGAATGTAGATTGAGAACAGATGCTTGAATGTTCCAAGTTTTGAGTATTTGGAAGATGTAGTGCTCTACCTGTTGTGTCTTCGTTTTGAGTGTTATGTTTTGAAAGCAGTTTTACATACTCAGTTTTTCAGTGGAAAAAAAATCACATAAAAAGTGTGGTCAATTTTGACAAACAGTGAAAAGAAACTGAATGTTGTTGTATTTTAGGGCTTTTTCTTCCACAGATGTTTCCAGAGTTCAAACCAAGTTCAATTATTTGTGGCTTTCATGATTTCCAGACAAGCACTAATAATTATTCATCATGTTGTTTAGCCATTGATATTTTGCCTTTTAGTTTTCTTTTCAACTGCTTGGAGTTTTGGTGGATAGCTGGTGGATATATTAAAACCTTAAGTGGGGAAGCCTATTTTCTACATTGAAATTCAGTTAGAAGTATAAAGGCACCTTTGAAAAACATTGCCTGAACCTGTCTGTGCATGGAACAGGTCAGTGACAATCTCTAGTATCCCTGTATTTTACTACATCTTCAGTTTAGTGAACCTGAACTGTGTGTCTGGTGCCCAATTTGCCCTTGTTTCTGCATTTGGAGAGCAGTTCCTGGGGTTTGAATTGCACAATTAAATGGTTAGATGAACAGAAATTGTGCCACAAGGTGAAAAGTCTATTCTGCTGCTGCAGACTCCTGTCATCATCAGTTACTGTCATTAAATGGGTCACCTCTTTGATTTCTTCAGAAGATGTTGTCCAAATGAGATTGGGTTCAAAATCTTATAAAGGAGCCAAGGAATTCTTTTGAATTGTTCTTGGAATCCCACATGTGGTAATGCCAGTTTTATACTCCTTCATTCCTTCAGGGGAAAAAGAGATGGTGACTTACTGTAATGGGAGAATATTACGTCTCTGGAGCAATAACTAATATTTTTTTTCTTTTTTCCTCCCCCTTTCTCACATTGTTTTTTCATTTTCTGCTGCTGCCCAAGGATTTATTGCACGATGCTTCTGCTCCTTCAGAAAGTGAGCCCTTAACAATCATCAGTGGTTTGGGCATGGTTTTAATTTCTCTATAACTAATTGATGTTGGTATTCTGGGAACCAGATTGGAGATGCTGAGATTGAAGGGTGATTTTTGTCTTTGTGGGTCCTTGTCTGAAAGGAACAGGGTTGAAGTTTTAGTTCTTGCTTTATTCTCTTCTGGTTTTTTCCTTCAGTCTTCATGGGCTCTGTATATTGCATGTATGCACATGTTGCTACTTAAGTGAAATCACCTTTCATACCAGACCTGCCTCTTAGGAGATAGACATTGCCTATCATGGGTTTCAACAAGCTGGTCTCAACATCAGTACATGCTTCTAAAAACAAATAATGTAAAAGTGCAGATCAGCATTTTAATGTTCATTTCATTTTATCAACATTACCCTCTTGTTTAGTGTTTCAGCAGCTTGATTTCTTCCTGTAGTTCTGTTTTCTTGTTTTTACTGTTGAAAATTACTTCCAGCTTGCATGTATTTATTGTAACTTGGATTAAATAGTTGAAAAACTTGGGAAGAATTTTAATAGTAAATCAGGGAGATGATAATTTTCCCCATCACCTTTCTTTATAATATTGAAGTGTACTCTAGTCTCCAAAAGAGCTCTCTGATATTAGCACCCTCTGATTCAGCAGTTCGTGTTGAACTGCTTTTTAATTGCACTGTAATGCAACAGGGCCATTGATTTGACTTCAGTTGTATACTGAATACATAGCTAAAGGATACCTAAAAAACAACAACAAAACCACATTGAAAAAACCCAACAAAACCCAAAATAACCAAAACAACAACAACAGAACCCCCACCATGTAATTCAGAGGACAAAGGGGTAACCGTAGTTGCTTTGCCATGGCAGGTCCTGGTCTCTGTGCATTTTGTTGAAGTAAGGGATCTACAGATGGGATTGTGAGGAGACTCTCTGAGAATCAGAAAAATGACTCGTATTTCATATCATATGGGGTGTAGTTTGAGGAAGAAGTGGTGCAAATACAGTAATAACACAGCAAAGCTCCTCAGTGTTACTTTAGGACATCACTGTGTACAGTTGTAGAAGCAGTGAGAGAACTCTAGTAAATAATGAATGAACAAGGGTAGTAGTTGTGATGGGTTTATGTGAAGTTGGCGCAGAGCAGAACAAAATTTTTCACTAAAGTATTTTTACTTTTTTTATTTAGTGGCTAAATACTTTATGGTCTTTACTATTTGAATAAATAGTAAACTCACTAAATGAATCCATGAGAAATATTTTTGTCTCCAAATACTGAGTCGTTTGTTTGTTTGGTTTTTTTTTTTTTTTTGTGGTTTTCTTTTTAGTTTAGTTTTGGGTTTTTTCTTTTTTTGGTTTGTTTTTTTGTTTGTTTGTTTGTTTTGTTTTTTGGAGTTGGGGTCTTTTTTATGAGAAAGCAAATACTAAAAAAGTTGGTATCGTGACAAAAACTGTTAGGTTAATGTATAAGCAGATACACTTTAGCTGTGCTCATGGTCTTAGCTGACCAAAACTAAGCTGTTCACAGCTGTTGTCTTGGCCAGCATTCAGCACACATTTAATAGGACTTGCCCAGTTTCTTGGAGGTTGGCATGAATGTGAACTCACGTCTGCCTGAAAAAGACTCTGTGGATTAGTTCTTAGAAAGCAAACTTGCTGTTTAGGTAAGTTGTGTGTAAGTATAGTAGTAAAAAAATAAACTAGAAGATGACTAAGATTTGGGGGCCATGGTCACCATCTGAACTTTATTTAAAGCCCCCTGAATTTGTTGAAAAAGGCTAGGATGGAAATGTAGGGACTTCTTGGTGTGCATGTTTTTAAAGCTTAAAATAAATAGTGTCCTTTAAACCTGTCCTGGGTTTAAGTGTCTTTTGTCTGCAGCTATAAAGAGCTTTTTCAGTATATTAATTCTCCACGGCTTCAGAGATCCAGAATTCAAGGTTTGTCGGAGGGGAGGAGGGTGACTTGTGCTTAAAAGAGTAAGGAAGTGAAGGGAAGTGGATGGATGGCTAAATTCCAAGGGCATTAGCAACATTTCTCTTGTATCAGGACAGCAGGCTTCATTGTTACTGACTTTTTAGGGATTAGGGTTTTTTTTCCTCTGAACTGCATGCTTAAACAAAGAAGTATTCTCTATTTCCTTTGGGTTCCTTTTGAAATCTGATGCTCTGTAGTCTGAGAGGGGCATACCCCATCATCTGTGTGCCAATCCTAGGCATTGCACCTTCTGACTAGGGAAGGGAAAGGGGATGTGGTAGAGGAAGAATTCCCACTTACTGGTATTTGAAGCCATCTGGCAATACAGACACTACTATATGCTCACCCCCACACTCTCAGAATAGAGCTCACTGTTTTGCTTTATTCCTAAGTTTGTCTCCCACCTGGAAATGTTGCTGTGTGGAGACAGCATCTGTGAGACTGGGACCAGTAAATCAGTGGTTACACTTTGTGTGTTGCCTCCCACACTTGAAGCAAGAGACTGAAGTGGCACCCTTGTGCAGGTGTGTTTTTGGGAGCAGGCATGACCTATTTCAGTCTCTGATACACAAAACCTTCGGGTGGTGTCTGTTCCACAGAGATTCAGGTGCTCGTGGGTGTTTCTATTGGCACTCTTACAATGGATAGACTTGTAGGGCCAAAGTCAGTTTAGGGTATTTCTCCTGACTCTTGTGCTAAAGGGTGCAGTTACCTAGGCCTCCAATCTGATTGTGTGTTCCAGGCTTATCCTATCTAGGCTTTTTTCCAAAGTCTGAGAGTTCCCTTTGGGAACTGATCAGTGATAAAGTTTATTGATAGTTTGGCTTCAAATTGTAGCTACCATCCGTTTTGTCTATGATTTTTTACTTTCCTTTTATTTGCCCCTGCTTTTTTTCCCAGTTTGAATGTGTCTAAATACAGTTTCCAGTCTTAATTTTTTTTAGCTCTAAGTTATTTTCTCCAAATTGCTTTGTATGTGCTGTTTTTAGACTGAGCTTTGAATGTTCACTGTAGGAACTGCAAAAATGAAATGGAAATCAATGACTTACTGGTTAGTGACCTGGTTAAATCTGTGCAGAGTCTGTGAGGGAAAACAGTTCCGTATTTCTCTCAGCATAGAAGAAAGAAATAAAATAGCTTGAAGAAAAAGAAAATTCAAGGAGAAATTGTAGTATACTATCTCTTTACTAGCTGGTTTACCCTTGGCTTGTCCTGTGTGGTTGGATGTTTTTGTTTTGTCCTTATGGGTTCTGAAATGGAGACAGAATCAGAAGGATTCACCGTCATGTACTTACTCAGGCAAGTTAGGGTAGTTTTTGTTTCATTTGGAGAATTTACTGTTCTACAGCTTGTGTTTTAATTGACCACGATTTCTTACCTGTCCTTGTGATTAGAAGCTACTTCTATTTGTAGGTCTTTTGATTATTTTATTTTTCTTCTTTCTTTCTTTCCTTCCTTCTTTTTCTCTTTTTTTAGGTTTTTGTCCAAGCTCTGACAACTTTGACATTTCTGTGCAGGATAGTTTTCCATCTTTCATGTTTTCCACAATTTATTGCATTTCAAGTGTAACCTCTGAAATACTGTTCCTTACAGCTGTGGATCTATGGCTACTGTACATCTACTGATAATCTAAAGTATGTACTATCTTGAGACATTCCTTCCAAAGAGTAAACTTACATTTTGTAGATTTGTTTCAAGGGCAGGTCTGGGAACTGATAAATCTAATATTTGCACGGTCTGGTTGCCCTGGCAGAGACTATCTAGAAAATACTTCTTATATTTGTCTTCTACTTAATGGCATGGGTCTAGATGTGAAGGTGGCTAGAATTCAGTAGCAAAAATTCTGAGAGGTTCTTTTCTTTTATGTTCTCTGGGCTCTTGGTTTTTGTTCTCTGTGGAAGGTGTATACTGTGATGGTTGGTATTTTTCATTTCAACTTCCCTTTGGATGGATACATGTCCTGTACGCCCAAATACAATACCTTTTTCTCCCTAAGCTGGCAGGAGACTTTTTGTATTATAGAAATATAAAAGGAAAGGCAGCATAGTACACCCACGGTGTGTACATTTGGCAATCCTCTAAAATGTTAGTGCAAAATGTTCATTTTAGGGGAGACATTTTGGGAGTGGCTCTTCTTGCCACTGAAAAGATATTCTACAACTTGCTAAACACTCTGTCTTCTGGATTGCAGGAGCCACTCCAGAAGTCTTTGCAGCATGTGTAAGAATACTTGGTGCCTTTCCAGGATATGTAATTTGGAAAGATGATGTGCTAAGAACCATGTTCCATATTCCCCAAGATGCATTTTCTGACTCTATGTTTCATATTTGTATCAGGCCAAGAACATGAGTGATTACTGTTCAGATTCAGGTCTCAAAAACTTCTCAGATCTGGTTCATATGGGAGGTTTTTGTTCTCACTTGTTGGCGTGACTGTACTGTACAGTCACAATTTTTATTTTAATATACTACTTCTACAAATCTATCATGATGCAGTTACACTGTATAGTTTATTTCTTTTCCTAATGTAGAAATATACTATACTAGTATAAATGTTATTTTATCTTGTGAGTGCATCCACGCCAGGACATTGGTTTTCTTTAATTACATTGGTGTAGTCTATATAGTGCAAGTATTATAAGCAGCTAAAATATTTGTCACTTCACTCTAGAGAAGCTGCAGTTTATTTCTACGAGTGCATTACAGATCTGAATGAGATCCATACACTTATTCTAATCCCCCACTTCAGAGTGCAGGCTGGAAGATGCTGATCTGTCCCAGTGAGAGACACTACAGAATGCAGGATTGTGCTTAAGAGTTTGGTTACCTGATGTTGCCATCTCATGAGTAGAAGGAAAAAAGGAGCACCCCATGGTCTGAGCTATTTCTCTTCCTCAATAAGGAACAGTTCAAATACACAGTTTAGAATATTTCCCACAAGCATTTTTTTTATTTCTACAACCAGTAGCACAACTGATGTATTTTATCTTGCATAAAAATGGTATCTGTCAAATTCAGTGTCTCCTGCCAGTTGTTATAGCTGATGCTCTTAATTGTGGTTGCAAATGATGGTCTGTGTGGCTTTCTGTACCAGCCTGTTCCTTGCTGATTCTCCCATATCACACTTGTACTGTAGTACGCACCTGATGACTACAATGGCCTTATTCAGCTGAGCGAGCAAGCCAGGAGTGTGTTACAAGCACCGAAAGAGTGGGTCTGTTTGTAACTTTGTAACTTCTGAAGAAGGTAAGATGTGGCTGGCAGAGCCTGGGTCTGCACAGGTGAATGGGAAGGGAAAGAAGGGCTTGGTGATGCAGAGGTCTTTGCTTGTGGCTTTCCCCCCCTTATTAGCTTGCATTGGGAACCTTGCATTAGTGTTTCTGCTTCAAGAATCGACTAACCTGAGGCGAGGGGCCACCTGTGATCTGCAGCTGGTGGCACTGCAGGGGTGGAGGAGGTGGGACTGCCTGGTTCTGCTCAGATGTTCAGCTCCCAGAAGCCTTTGTTAGTGCTTGGTTCTCATATGGAGCTTGCAGTCCAATATTTTACTTTTGGTAGAGTGGTAGAAAATGATTTTTTTTCTTGACATTGCTACAAAGCACACACAAATGTATGTGCAAAAAGCCTCAGACCTCTGTCTTTGTCTTTTCTGTACCATATAACTGGGTAGAGATGAAGACCTCTGTTTCTTTTTCTCCCTAATGCAATGTGAACCATTACATTATTTATTTCAGGAGAGGTTTTTTTGTTATAGTGACTTTCTAATGCAGCTAACTAGATCTGCTAACAGTCAACTTTTCTGCATTTTTGGCACTAATTCCTAGAGAAATTTTGTTGTGGCCTACCTATATGGAGTTCATGATATCCCAATACTACTGTACTCCATTCAAAACACTACTGATCAGTTAGCACATTTTTTTTTTCCTTAAGGAGAAAAACGCAACAAATGTTCAGTTTAAACATGGCAATCGAATACTGTGCCCTGAGAGTATTACCTTCACAGGCAAATGTACTTTTATGAACCACCATCAAATTAGTTGTTTTCTCTTGTTGGATCTATAGGGAGCAAACAGACTAGAAGGCTACATGGTCTGGTGATTAACTAGAAAATCAGATCAGCAAAAGGTTTCTACAAAAAATGAAAATCCAGAAAAAATATTAGAATGAATCTGAATTTAATTTTAAAACACACATGCACATACAGAAAATCTACTTCTCACTATAAATATATATAAGAAATTAAACACAGTGTGTCTTAAAATGAAACTGAAGGGGTTTATTTAAGTATTTTAGTTATGTTACTTGCAGAATGTGTAAACTTCTCTGCTAACCTTCTATGCAGTTCTTACAACATAAATTTCCAGATCCTTACATTGGCCTTACATCAACACTCTTATTTACACTGTGTTTGTAAAACTCTTCTCTGTGCTCAGAGGTCTAACTGTGCTTCATGTGTGTTTTCAGCTGACTCTGAGCTGAAATATTAAAGTTCTGTTCTGGACTGATGGTAAATTACTTGATCCCATATGGATTACCAGCAAAGATGTGGTTTAGAGCAGAGCACATTTTAGCTCAGATTTGCAGCTCAACCCAAACTGTGCACAGCTTTCTCTTTGAGAGACACTTCCTCCGAAATAAACCAAGGTTGCTTCCAAACTTGAAGTGGGCTTTAGACATGATGTTTTTTACTTTTTTTAAAATTTCTTTCTGCATGCTATTTCTTGACTAACTTTAGTTCTCTGAGGAGAAATGATAGCAAGTCTGTACTAACTGGCTTATGCATGCTTTTGGTTTCTAAAGTGTACTGTTGCTTGTATCTTAAGGATGTTTTTACTGCCTGCTCAGTGTTTGGGTGAGTGAAGCTCTGGCATGTACTTGCTTTATTTTCATATGTCTGAATGTAAAGCTGATATATGATCTATGAACGAAACTGTTATTGGTAATAACTGAGAAGTCTGCTATTTCTTGTAGTGTATCAGACACAGACAGATTCTACAAAACTGAAACCCTTACATATTTTAACTTTTTATAAGCTCAAGAGGATGTACATCACATGAACTTAACTTGAATTGTGTTAATACTCATAAAACTGGTTGGTGTTCCAGGATAGTTTTGTCTGACACTCTTTTCTCCAACAAACTAACTATGTATGCTGATCCTTCAACCTTTGTTTTGAAACCTCACTGAGATTAATTTCTATCCAACAAACAGGAGTTCAAACTTAGCTTGGAAGGACTTTCTGCATGCTGTAGGAAATGGATGGGGTACAGTAGGGCAGACAGGGGTATCAGCAATTTGGAACTACCTTCTGAGACTTCATGAGGGCAAATGTCCTCAGAAGTAAATCAACTCCAATGACTAAATAATCTCGTCTGCTAACCTGCTTTTTCTTAGCCTTGTTAAAATTACAGTACATGTTTATTTAATTCAGTTAGACGGCACCAAATTTTACTTCATTTTTCTGAAAACTGTTTCTTGTACTGTATACCTGTGAGTTCAGCTCATCTCCCAGTACAGAACTCATACAGCTTTTCAACTTTTTGTATGTGTGGGTTTTTTTAACTTTGTGTGTGAGTATTGACCTGCCTTAATAGCCTTTGTCACTTGGCCAGTAGTCCACATAGTGCAAGAATTATTAACTGAATGCCTGGATTTTTTTTCTCTATTTACCTTCTATTAACATCTCTCTTCTTATCAATCTTTAATTTCAATTGTTTCTCTAGCAAAATTTTTGCATGGAATTATGGCTACATCGTTCTATTCAGCACACCAGTAGAATAAGAGCTGCTGCTGTTTGCCAAGCTAAAAGCTGAATTCTTCTGATCTTTGATTCCTTCTCCTTCCCATTCTCAACATCCAGAATATGTTTTGGAGTGGAGTGAACCAGATGCCCAGCATTAAAAACTGCATTTCCAGGTGTGGTCTCTGGTCTCAAAAGGATTTATTTGTTTGTTTTCTTGTACCATTGCAGCTCCAAGCAGATTCCATCCTCATGCTTTACAACTTTAGTGGCCAGCCCAGTGGCGAGGCGTTGGTGACTTTTCCAAGCCTGGATGTAGCTAAGAGAGCAGTGGCTGAGAAGAACGGACAGCTCCTGGGAAGCCGCTGTGTACAATTGTACCTGGTCTAACCAAACACTCTCTGGAGGATGAGGAAACAACGTTGCACTCAACACCGTGCCCTTTGCAAAATAAGTCTTCCCTTGCCACCCAGGCAGCAACAAATGTGCCTTTTCAGCAGAACATGTTGGGATGCAGTGGTGCATGTCCTGTATTTAATTTGAAAAATGGCGTATCCTATGCCAAAGATAAAGTGAAACCAAAAAATCGTGCAGTTCATTTACTTCATTTCTAATGTACCTGTGTAAAAAGAAGCAAACCTGTTCCTGGCATGTAGTTAATTCTGAAGACAGTCCAATAGCACTTCAGCTGTCGCAGCCACGAGCGAAACTTAGTCAGAGCATTTGAAGTGGAAAGCGAAGCTTGAGTCATTCAGATTCTTCTGTGTTTAGTTTTTAAGAGTTTACACTTGACAAAGTGTCTCATTTTTGTAGAGTTTAAATGCCTTTAGAAAGGTCTTTTGGAATGCATGGCTTACCCAGTTCAAAGCGTAGATCATATTGATTTTTGTTTTGTTTTGTTCTTGACTGGAAAATATCAGGATGCTGGACCCTCAATGCAATTGTGCTTTTTCGTGTTTTCATTAGACATTGTTTTGCAAAAGCCATATTTGACTTTCTTACCAGTGTACTGCTGCCAACATGTAAAGCAAAAAAACAAAACCAACAGCAAAACCAGAAAAATCCTCTCTGTCCACCCACAGCTCCCTGCCCCCACCCCAAATTTTTAATCTCTACAGGACAAAAATGGCACATAAACCTGAGTACTAATAAGTTATATTTTTTTATTTAAGCATAATAGCTTTCAGATACTGTATTAAAGATTTTGCTCTAGTTTATGTGCATGCAATTTGTTTACATCTTTAAACTACTTTATTTGTATATTATGAAACAACAAGGTATGTTGAAATCTGAATTCTCTAGTGCATGCTTTTTTCTTTTTCCCTGTGTATATACATAAGCTAGAAGTACTTTTACGTCATGTAGCATGTGTTTAAAAAAAGACATCTGCTGTAGAAGCACTAAATGACTTTGTTTTTACTGTGCCTTACTTCAAAACCATTCCAAGTGCAATACCAGCAGAGCAAAATGTAATGAATTCTGTTGTTGACATGTTCATGGATGTCTGAATTGATCTTTTTTGTTAGTGTACAATTTGAGTTGTACTTTAAAGAACTGAATGATGTATGCTTCTTTATATTACAATAAATAAAAGAGATGCTTACGATGTGCATTGGCCTTTGAAAGTAACTTATGCTTTGGTTTAATGGATTTTCACAGAGCATTATTCTTTGATAAATAACCTTATGCATTTTTCTCTTCTCCTAGATTTAGATAAGCATTTGTACTTTGTGCCAGTGGTGTGACTTTTCTGGTTTCTTTTTCTTTTTTGCATGGGCTGGTAAGCCAGAAATATGTACAATGCATGTTTCTCTGGTAGTGGAACACTTTTCAGGCAACATGATGTAACTGTTTACACGCTTAGTGTTCTCTTTCTGTTGCCAGAGGAAACAAAGTATTGAACTTGAAATTGTGTTCATGTTTGCATTTAACTGACCTAATGGGTCACTCTTCTGTGCAACCCCAAACACTGTGTTTGAATCAGGAGAGAGCCAGTCAGCCTTTTTGTAGTGAAATTGTAGAAGGGGGAGGAAATCATATCAAGATAAGGTTTGTTTGTCTCTAGTCAGAAGCTTCTTGTGCCAGATGCCATTTCATCATCAAAAACCTCCCAAATTAAGTTTCAGCACAATTGGGAGGGACTGGAGGGCAAGATTTTTCATTATCTTGAAGTGGGAGTATTTGCATTAATCTGTTTCCAAGACTTGTCTTAGTGAAGTCTACCAAAAAATCTTACTTTTGAAGTATTTTGAATAGTAGAAGGGATTGCACAATGGTAGTTAACATTCTCATTGTGCCTTGGAGGAGAATGCTTCTCACTTTTAAGAAATTTGGTAGCTATGTAGTCCATTTATTACACTTTTACAGTCTGCCATGGTCCAGCTGGTCACAGCTTTGCACTTTGTTGAAACATTCTTATTTTTCCTCTTAAAAAACTCATATGGAACTTGAGGTTTTCTGCTTCCTTGGCAAGCTGAGCCAGGGCTGGAATGGAGAACCTCGGTACCATCAGCCACGATTTAGATGTAAACATTCCCCTACTCGTTTCACATCTTTATGGCTCAGTCAGCAATTATCACAGTTCTGTGTTTAAATGTGGTGCAAAATCTCTATCTGCCCCTCACCCACTGCTGCTTTAGTCCCTGCTTAGCATGAGATGGTGGAAACCGGGTACAGGAAGGGAAGGTGAATGGTTCAGGCTGTGTTTTTGTTTGCAAACCCTAACACTTGGGACTTGGGAGCAGCGTACAGTTTTTAGCAGCTCTCCATGTAAAATGAGTGCAAGGGCAGTGGCAGCATTTTGGGCAGAGCAGAGCCCTCCAGGTGCGCGTCTGACAGGCCAGACCTGGGGCTGCTCTTCCTCTGAACTTTAACTTCCCCGCTTGTATTGAAAACTGGTGTCTTGCCTAAAAGAACAATGAAAGAAAAAAGGACCAGTAACAAAACAGAGTGCTGCTGGGTAGGGTGGTGGATGGGGTGAGAATCCATGAGGATCACAGGATATTCTGAGCTGGGAGGGAGCCCCAAGGCCCACCCAATCCCCCCGTGCCTGAACGGCCGCTGCGGGGATGGAACCCGGGCCTGGTGCTCTCGGCACCGCGCTCTGACCAGCGCAGCCCATCCCGTGAGGCGAGGCTGGGCCCGGCTGGGCCCCCGCGGCCGGCGGGGATTAAAGCTCCACCAGCCCTTCTTGTTTCAGCTTCTCCAAGGTAAAACAGCTATGGCCGTGCCAGAGCGGCTCTCCCAGGGGTTCGGCCTTCCCAGAGCAGCTCTCCCGGGGGTTCAGCCATGCTGGAGAGGCTCTCCCGGGGGCTCGGCCTTCCCAGAGCGGCTCTCCCGGGGGTTCAGCCATGCTGGAGAGGCTCTCCCAGGGGTTCGGCCTTCCCGGAGCGGCTCTCCCGGGGGTTCAGCCATGCTGGAGAGGCTCTCCCAGGGGTTCGGCCTTCCCGGAGCGGCTCTCCCGGGGGTTCAGCGCCAGGGTCAGAGGGGCCTGGCTGGTTCAGCTCCCGGCGTGCAAAGTTTTCTTGCACTGCCAGGGCCAGGGCTGGGCCCGGGTGCCCGCAGGGTCCGAGCCTCACTGTGAGGGGGCTGTGCGGGCCCTCGGTTGAGGCAGGGCCTCGGGTGTTCTGCTGTGCTTACATTGACCCCTTATTGACCCCTCCGGACAGCAGCAGGAGCCACAGGCGGTGTCTTTGGGGCTGTTAACCTTCATTTTGCTGTAGAGGCTTTAGAGCTGGTGAGCTGGCTGCCAGGCCAAGAGTTGACCTTCACAAAGGGAAGATAAACACTTGCATCACACGTGTTTGGATGATGGCTTCCATCACTGGAGAAGGTTGGGAACGTGGGGTTAGGCCGAAGTATTTTTTATTCTTTGCTGGATGTATCTGCTCCATGTGGATGAAGTTTTGGACTATGCTGTGTTGCAGAACCTTATCAGAGGGATTACTGTCTTTTCATGCATGTATTTCAACAGAAAAATTTCAAAAATCATTGAGCTTTAACTGTTTCATCAAAGACGTGGAGTTTGGTAAAGAACTGTGATTTGACTTTTACCATTGTTAAAGAAAAGGTCCTCACACTCAGCCACAAACCTTGACTCTCAAAAAGAAGCTGCTTCTGTGCTCGCAGTCAGCAAAATGCCTCACCTGCATTTGTGTTGCCATTTTGTGTAACTGAGGAACAGAATTAGCATTGTCTGTATTTCTTCTCCTGGTTTCATACTTCTGATAATGCTGGAGACGATTCATTTAGTAATTCCTGCTCCCATTCTCTTGATAGTGATAATTTTACCTAGAAATTATTTCTATGTTGGTTTATTCCATGGGATGTTCCTGCCCATCTTATAGAGAAGATAGCTTATTCTTATTACTTCTGAATGAGACTGAAGAGTTTGAAATGGCCTTCTCTGTTTCAATAGTTGCAGCTGTGCCTCCAGATCAGGTGTTTTGTATTGGAATTTCTTCATTTGCAGAGCAGAGTTGCCCGAGGTAGGATTATGAGTTTTGTTTGTTTATGTGAACTAAGATATTTTCAACAGATATTTTATTAGTGAAATTCAATTCCTCATCTTTTTAAAAGAGAAAAAACTTTGCAGCACCTTCATTTTTGAAATAGTATTTGTTTTATTTCAGCCAGTTAAAATGAACTGCAAGGCTGGGAGTTTAACCTGTTGTGTCCTGTCTTATATAGAACTGTATTTGACAAAGTCTGTCATAATGAATTTTGAGTCTACAACTTCTAAAAGCTGATTGTATCTGAGGATAACTTCAAATATGCTAAAGCAGAAAATTCCTGACATGTGCCAAGGTTTGCCTGCAGTCAATCTAAAATTTCGCCTGTTTAGATCTACTTGTTATAAAGTTTTTTAAAAAGAAAATCCAAACTAAACCAGAGTTCTGATTTTTTTTCATTTTTTTTTTT
>VZRZ01001394.1:74324-157816 GCA_013398175.1 Climacteris rufus
TTTTTTGTTATAAAGTTTTTTAAAAAAAAAAGCCAAACTAAACCAGTGTTTTGTTTTTTTTTCCTTTTTTTTTTTTTTTTTCCTTTTTATGTAGTCAGGTGAGGGCTACTGTATTATTTAGTTGGAGGTGCAGTTGAAATGTAAATATTCAAATAAAGATGACGGCATGTTAATTTAGACTTGCTAATGGCTATTTCTTTTACTGCTGATTTATTATATTCATTTTACTTTAAATACTCGATTTAAAAAAATCAGCTATTGTATGTCGCTTTCTGTGTCCTTGCTGATAATGAAAAGCAGAGTTCAAATAAAATGCCTTCCCACCTGTAAACATCACTGAGGTACTAATATTGTCTGTCTAATGTTAGCTGTGTCTTAGAGCGCCTTTTGCGGTGGGTTTTTCTTGTTTTTAGCAATCTTTATTTGATGGCGGGAGTTGTAGATTTGCGGGCAGCGCGGCGCAGTGCGGTTTGTGGAGGCGCTGCCCCAGGCGCGGTGAGCGGAGCTGCCGGCAGATGGCCCCGCTGCCCCGGGCAGGGCTGGAGGGAACGCGGCCGCTCCGAGCCGTGGCCGGGCTCGCTCCGCTGCCTGCCCGTGCGGCCTCAGCCTGCTGCACACACAGCTGCACACTCAAGTTCCTCGTGGGTTTCTTTTCTTGTTTGCTTGGTTTTGATTTTGTTCTCGTTAAAAAATGCTCTATGGCCAAAGTGCAGATTCTTTTGCATTTATAGTAAGGCTAAGGCAGTGTTAGCACAAAAAGATAGGGAACATCATGTTTACTTAAGGAATTCTTATACCTGTTGTTATTATCACAGGTCATTTCCCAAGAAGTGCTAGTAAAAAATTATAAAATTGTCCTATACTCACAACTTTAGCCTTATTTTGGAATCATTAGCTGATCATTATGTAGGAGAATAGGTTGTCCTGTGTCTGCTTTCTCTGTATGTAAAAGCACATAAACGCTGTCAAAAAATCTGAAGGAAAACATCAACAGTCTGGGTTTTTTTTGTTTGGTTGGTTTTTTTTTTTGTTTTGTTTGTTTTTGGGTTTTTTTTCAGCAGCCTGTGTCCAACAAGACTGTTTATAGCAAGAAGAGTCCTCAGGGAAGGTTTGTTACACAGGAGAGTGAAGGCAAGAGCTGCCATGTCCTAGGCATTGGCATCCTTGTGCCCTGTTTGTTTTATAGAAACTACTTTCAAACATGAAAGGTTTTTTATGTGTTCGTTGATATTCCATAGGCTTGCTTTGAAATGTCTGAATTGATTTCAAATTGTGAGAATCACAGTTGTGTCTGAAAAAATAAGCTTTTACAAACTGCTCTCCAAAAAGAAATTGAGAAAAGATTTGCTAGAAATCCAGTGGAAATAATTGGACAAAAGGACTGCTTTAAGTGGTCACCCCAATGTGAACATACTGTGTTAGGCCAAAAATGAAAGCCAAATGACTCTTTAGTCTTCATGCCTTAAGAAAGAAAACCATTCACCAGCAGCATAATGTTAAAGCTTCAGAACGGATTAAATTTGGTAGCAAAGACCCCACTTGTGCAGCCTGAGGTGGACAAGCCTTGGATTGTGGTGGCTCCCTGCTCCCAGCTGGGAGATCCCAGGGTGCTGGTTCTGCTCTGCTGGATGATTTAGTTGCTCCTGGCCTTGTGCTGGCTCCTGGTTTCCCTGTGTGGTAAAATGGCCTCGATATTGGCAGGGTTTCTCCCAAAGAGGGGGTGGATTTCTCAAGCTGTTTGTTCAGCTCCTCTCTGCTGGGGGCTGTGAACTGCTCTTGGCAGAGAGCAGGGTTGTTGTTCTCGTTGGTTTTCATCCTCATCTCTCAGGTAATTTCCTTAGGCTGCTTTGAGCACCATAAACTGAGAGTCTTTGGGAACTGTCCTTGCAGAGGATTCTGTGCATGTTAATCACTCACACTATAGTGTGTACATAGTACAGAGAGAAGTGTAAAAACGGGGAGAGATTGTTAATGTTTAGTATTAGATCTTGAATTGCTCTAGCACATGCCCCATTTTGGTACTGCCTAATTTTTTCAAGAGAAAATTATCTGAAGTTAGCAGCGATTGAGGGAGTGTGGGGGGTTATATATCGGCAAAACCAACACTCTCACCCACAACCCTTAACCTTCAAACACGAATTGTCTTTGTAAATTTGTGTTGCTTTGAAGTCTGGGAACATTGAACAGGGCCTTCTACTGCTCCTAGACCTTCTAGGACATTCCTCCCTTGTTGTGCAATAAGTGAAAATATGAACAACGTTGTGTTGCTTTTTGTTTGGGAAAGCAGCTTTTACAATAGACCTGATGAATGTGCAATTGTTCAGGTTTATACCAGTCTCCTGTATTGGTCCCTACCTTTGGGCTTGGCTGTTACAACATGGGAATTTTTGAAAGGTTTATTTATTGTTTCTGTATTTTTTTCAGTTATCCCTTGTTATCAAAATTTAATCTTCTGCTTGCTGGAGTCAGGGGAAAAGTTAATGTGCTACTGCCATGGATCAATTCTATGTGTGTCTTTTAAAATAACTTAAGGTGTTTGAATTTCATGCAAATGCAACTTTTAAAAATAAGAATTCATGTACAAAATCTTTACTCTGGGTATGTTGAAAATAATAATATTAAGAAGTATGCAAGAGCCAAATTAAGGAAATATTGTTATATTTCTCCTTACTACTACCCACAAGAACAGGTGAGAGACAGAAGGAAACAACAGAATAACTGAGTAGAGGAAGAATGAAAGGTATGGTGGTACTTTGGGGAGGGGGAGACTTACAGGAATTTTCTGCCGGAAGCTCCAAAAAGCTGTTGGTGGTTTGTTGAAAAAACCTCTGATGTGTGCAATGGAGTAGCATTAGAATTTAGCTTTCTTTGCTGCATTAAATGAAAGCTTGTGGGTTTGTCAGGAAGAGTGAGATCTTTTCCTGCTGTTTTGTGGACTAATTCACTGTTGGGCTCTCTCTGGCACTGCCTTCTTTCTGGCAGGCACACAGAGTTCTGCTGTGGGAGAAACACAAAGGTGTGCTGGAACTGGAGAGTGGCAAGGCTGGCAAGGAATAGCTGCTTCCTTCTCTAGGCAGGGCATGAGAGGTTAAGTGAGGAAAAGACAGTCTGAGCCTTATCTGGAGTGAAACATTTGTCACTCCAACCTAGTCCAAGGAATTCTTATTTAAACATGCTCTGAAAATGTGGGAGTCATTCCCATTGGATTAGGTGTCTTTCTTTTGTTTGATGCAATGCTGTCCTTGTGCAATTGTGAACTTTACAGTGAAAATCCACACGAGCTACATTGAAGTAATTGCAGTAATAGCATTAATTTAAAATATCCTTGAAAAGGTCAGCCTTTTTTTTTTTTCTGAAAAGCAATACAAAAACTTAGAAAAAAAAATCAATTTTGCTTAGCTTTTACTGACAATTAAGTAATCTATGCCTGGGAATATAAACTGTTAGATTGCTTGCCATGCTATGTATTTTGTGTGTGGTGTTTACCTTTTAAATAATTCTTAAATGTCTCATCATAAATACATCATATTCCTGATGGGATCTGGAGCACAGGTTGGGTGATGATCTGCAGGCCATAAGTGGATATATCCTAAACAAGCAGTTAGGGTTGGAGCTACACCTGTTAGTGCTCATGGCAGTGATAGACCACTTCTCTTGCTTGTGAGGAGGAGAAGGCTTAGAAGGATGGCAGCTTCCATGTTTTCAATGAAATGTGACTTTTGATTGTCTCTAAAATTAACCATTTTACTCAGCTTAAGGACATTGCTGATGGATAACAGCATGTCAGTGGGTTTTTTTAGAGTAACTTCAACTTACCTTGTGGGAAGTGAGCCTCCAGAAAATAAAGGATTCTGAATTTTCAGGTTATGGGGACTGTTCTGGATATGATGGAGAAGAAAGAAATAAAGAAAATTGTAAGGCCGTGGGCCTGGACACAGATGATACATCACAGAGAGTGGGCTAACAAGGGGAAATTGTGAGTGCAGCAAAGGCAATATTTTGGGTTTGTGGGTTGTTTGGTTTTTGTTTCTATTCTGTTCACTGGTACCAGGAGATCATGCAATGTTTTTTTCTCAGATACAGCTACTCTGAGGAAACTGCACAGTGCTGCTGTAGCACAGTAACTCGCTGCTGAAGTGGGCCTGAGGATCTTCCAGCTACACAGCAAGTACAGTTTGGGATTTTGTAGTTTCCAGAGGGTTTGTAATGACCAGGCTCAGGACCCTTCTAAGGCTTTAGGAGCTGGGATGCTGTTCTGGCTGTGAGGACCAGGAAAAGCTGCAGGTTTGCTGAGGGGGCAGAACGTGCCCGCGCTGCCGGCAGGCTGGGATGAGCTGGAGGCCGAGGACAGCTCTGCTGCCAGACTGCTCTTGGGGTAACTCTGGGCAAGCCAGAAACTGAGGAAACTCAGCCCAAGGCCGCTTAGACTGAAGTAAAGCAGCTTTGAGCTGGGCAGCCCCAGAAGCGCGGGCAGCGCGGGCTGGGCCCCGGTGCGGCCCTGTGGGGAAGCCGCGCGGGCAGCGCTGCAGTCACGGCACAGCCCTGCTCACCCTGCTGCTCTCAGGAGCTGCACTCGGGTGATTCTCTCTTCGAGACTCCGGGATTTTTGGGGACAATCAGGATAAACCAAAGTGGGGCGAAGGGGAGTAGCTGGATACAATTGCAGTTTGTTCACTGCATGTCTGTTGTTGAGCATAAATAAAAGTTTAACCACTAGATACGGAATAGGAAATTGGATTTGAAATCAGAAGGAAGAGCCAAGAAACAGTTTTTCTTATGCCAGCACCTCAATTTTCATCCCTTTAAAACAAAGCTTAGCAGGGGGGATCATGCAATGTCTGTGTTGCTGTCACTGTAAAAAGCACATAACTTTGAGGAGTAATTATGGAGCTGATAATGAAGCAGACACCCTTGGCTCTTGGAACCCTTGAATTTGTAACTCTGGCATTTGAGTCAGAAATTCTTCAGAAATGCTATTACAGAATTAGAGTAACTTTTGAATTCTGTTTAGCAAATACAGCAGGTCTCTTCAGAAATTCTTCTCATTCCTATGTATTGTTATTGATTTCAGAAATATTCAGTTTCATATTAGCTCTAGATATAAAATTTGTGAAGTATACAGGAAAAAAATGGTTGCTGTTTAGCAGACTATGCCACTGAAAATTGAACTCTGCAAACACTTGGTGTAAGAGGACTTGCATTTTTTCCTGAATGCTCAAAACCACTGCCCTCCCCACCCCCACTTGAATGGTTTTCTCTATTGTTCAGTGTACCCAGGAAAAATAAGATTCTGTGGTTTATAATTCATTTTTATTTTTTACCCACATAAACCATAGGGTGTTTTTTGAATTTTCTTATTAAAACCACTCCATCTTTAGTTCCCCAAATGAAGAGTAGAGCAGTGAAATCCAAGAGAGTGGTTTTTCAGTACCTTTCTAACACACAGTGCTTTGCAGATCCATGTTTAGATAGTATTGTGAGAGAGCAGCTGTGCAGGATGGTAACTGCTATGACAATGCCCTTCACTGGAAGATATGATGTTGGAGAGAACACCAGTTACCCCTGTTCTCTCTTAAATGGGTTCTGCTGTTGTGCTTCAGGAATTATGTAAAGAAATTTAATTCTTGCTGCCCTTCAATCACTCCAAATTTGATAGAGTTACAACAAGATGTTTTTCATGAATGGCAAATAAAACCTAAGATCTGGAACTCAACCTCACTCCTCCACCAGGGGTGAGGTTTGCATATCAAAAACCATCAGTAATATGGAAAACAGCCCAAACTACTGCTGTCACTGTGGTGGCTTTGTAGTGCCAGAAGGAGGAAAGTGTGATAGGCTTGTTTTGTTTCTTTTAAGTATAAAAATGAAAGTGGCAATTTATACTAAGGATGACATAATAATATGGGTGTGAAAGGAAAGCTTTTGTCCTGCCTTTGATGCTCACAAGCAGCTGCTTGGGCTGTGTTTCCAGAACACCTTTGTGGCACAGCCTAGGCTTGCTCCACATGGAAGGGCTTTGCACTGCTCTGGGTTTTGTGAGTTCATTCCCTCTTCAGGATACACCCTGCTCAGGGTGGTGGGCACTGCAAGCTCTGCAGAGCGAGGTTGTCTGCAGGGGGTTCTCCTGAACCTTTCCCTGCATGGATTGCACAAGACAGGCTGGGCCAGCAATCTGCCCAGGTTTGCTCTGATATGCCCCAAGCGTAGATTTTGTTTGTGGAATGAGCTCATCTGGTTTTGGCCACATTTGAGTACATTTGAAGCATGATGTTAATATTTAGTCTAAAATTATCTTTATTTTCCACATAATATCTCAACAGTGAATAAGATCAGCAACTTGTGGGTTTTTTTTTTTAACTCACCCCCTCCCTCTCACAGAAATTGTTCAGACTTTCACCCTGAGGCACAGAGAAAGATTTTTTTAAAGTAATTTTTTGTGAACACAGTAAATGCAGTTCACTTCAGACCAATAATCAAACCACACATACTGCCTTTTGTTTTAAATCTATTAAAGTATTGAAGATAATGTACTCTTGATAATGCTTCATGATGGGAAAGCACTCTTCTTTCACAAAATGCCTTTGCATTTATCTTACTGCAGTATTCCCTAAAAGATTGCTAATGTGGAGCTTTATAAATAATCCTTTCTGCACTGCTGTAAAAGTAATTTAATGGACATTTCTGGGAGGCTAGGTTGATGGGAAGGTATTTATGGGAAGTATCAAGGGGTGCCTGACAAGCTGAGGTGGATGCTCAGGCTTTCAGGGGGCTGGGAGCGGTGTCGGTGCCGGTGCCCAGGCAGCCCTGCTGGGCAAGGTGAGCACCCTGTGCCTGCTGTGCCCAGCCCCTCCAGCTGTGCTGAGAAAGCTCTGCAGCCCTGCAAACTGCTCTGCAGCCACGCACACTGCTCTGCAGCCCTGCACACTGCTCTGCAGCCATGCAAACTGCTCTGCAGCCACGCAAACTGCTCTGCAGCCCTGCACACTGCTCTGCAGCCACGCAAACTGCTCTGCAGCCCTGCAAACTGCTCTGCAGCCCTGCACACTGCTCTGCAGCCACGCAAACTGCTCTGCAGCCCTGCACACTGCTCTGCAGCCATGCAAACTGCTCTGCAGCCCTGCAAACTGCTCTGCAGCCCTGCACACTGCTCTGCAGCCACGCAAACTGCTCTGCAGCCCTGCAAACTGCTCTGCAGCCCTGCACACTGCTCTGCAGCCACGCAAACTGCTCTGCAGCCCTGCAAACTGCTCTGCAGCCCTGCACACTGCTCTGCAGCCACGCAAACTGCTCTGCAGCCCTGCAAACTGCTCTGCAGCCCTGCACACTGCTCTGCAGCCACGCAAACTGCTCTGCAGCCCTGCAAACTGCTCTGCAGCCCTGCACACTGCTCTGCAGCCACGCAAACTGCTCTGCAGCCCTGCAAACTGCTCTGCAGCCCTGCACACTGCTCTGCAGCCACGCAAACTGCTCTGCAGCCCTGCAAACTGCTCTGCAGCCCTGCACACTGCTCTGCAGCCACGCAAACTGCTCTGCAGCCCTGCAAACTGCTCTGCAGCCCTGCACACTGCTCTGCAGCCACGCAAACTGCTCTGCAGCCCTGCAAACTGCTCTGCAGCCCTGCACACTGCTCTGCAGCCACGCAAACTGCTCTGCAGCCCTGCAAACTGCTCTGCAGCCCTGCACACTGCTCTGCAGCCACGCAAACTGCTCTGCAGCCCTGCGAACTGCTCTGCAGCCCTGCAAACTGCTCCAGCTGTGGGAGCCACTCCACTGGCTACAGCAGCTGCTGGAAGGCCAACCAAGGCCAGCCTTAGTTATGCAGACAAGAAAGAGAAAATAATTTAAATGTTCCCAACACTGAGCAAACAACAATTATTTCCTCTTAACCCTACTATAGCAGAACACCTTTATCCTGAAGGACACATTTACTTCCAAAATGGCTCCTCTTCCTGAAAGCACTCACTGAATCATCAGTCCTACCTGGCCATGCCTATGAATCCAGCCTCTTTTGCCAGGTATCTTCTTTCTTACAAAGGAGATTTTTCCATGCAAAATTCTGCACTACCTTTTAGAAAATGAGCCAGTAGAAGGTTGGTTTTTTTTCCCCTCACTTAATTTTTTTGATACATGCACTGTGGTAGATTTTGGGATACTGGGAATTTGTTCAGGAAGAATTAATGCCTTTCTTAAATACAGCTTCAAGTGTCCTTTTCTTTAGTTTTGCATTTGTTTTGTGGAAACCACCAGTTGTGCAATACTGCCTTTCAGGTAGTACCTTTTGTGGCAGGGGGAGACAGAGACTTTCTGGGCAGTTGTTAGCAGGGCTGGTGCTGGAAGCAATTGTTTCATATGGTTTGGATGCTTCCCTACTGCTGTAAGAACAAGAGAGGGACATCACATTAATTGTTTATGTATACATTATTCATTACTTTTAAATTAATAAAACTAAAAGCATGTGCTAAAAATTTTTAGGGTTCATCAACCACCATCTGTTAGTTAAGTGAACTTGATGTTGAGGCATAAATAAGGCATTAGGTGAACCTGAGCATCTTTTCATAACAGCAGAATTCTGGAGCTGGAAAGGAGGACTGTAAATATGAAATAATAGCAAGAGAATGGAGTGAGATAATGCTCTCTAGCCAAGAGCTGGCAGGAGGCATTGCTGCCATGCAGATGTAGGTTGTAGGTGAGAAAAGCCCTTGAATAGCATTGTCCTGTCCCCTCCCCACCTCTGTGACTACTGCGGGCTGAGGGTGAGAGCACCATCCCAAGCCCCCTGGGCCTAACTGGGAGCTGGTCCTTCTCCTCCCAAGTGGAATCTGCTATGGATTCACTCAGGACAGGGAGGGGGAAAGAAGCAGTGCAATGCACCTTCAATTTCCTCTCTTTTGGAGCTGACTTTAGATAGTGAATTTTTCTGGGGGTAGGGAGGGAAGTCACTGATGAAGCTGTGAGCTGCTGAAAGTTTGAGTTACAGGAAGGATCAGTGGTGGAACAGCTCGTGATCAATATGTTTGCAAAGACAGGACTAAAAGATGCACTTTGTGACCGATAAGACTCTCTAATGCTTTCTATATGTGACCTGAAATGTCAACCAAAACATATATTGAGTTCTGGGAACTGAAGATCACGGTGCTTAGCAGAGATTTTATGTTATCTCTGTGGGACATAGTGGAAAATAACTTGATGGAATTCAAATGATGATTGCCTAAGAAAACATTTACCTCAGTGGCCTGCACAAACCCAGATAGTTATGTAATACCTACTTGAAACTCACCTTTATTTCAGCTGATTATGATATTTCTTAAATCTTGACTTTTTATTATTAATATGAAACCCTTGCTGCATTCCAGCTGAGTGGAGGCTGTCTTCTTGGTGACTAAAAGGGGTTTTTTTGCAGTACCTCATGACAGAAAGTACCTTTTATTTGAAGTAACTCAGGATAGAATGTGGATTAGAAGAAAATGATAGCAGAAATTGTCTGTGATACAGTGATACAGAATTATTAATACATCATAAGACATCTTTGTGCATTTTACCAAAGCTTGCTCAGTGCTGTGATGTTCTGCCCTGTGTGAGCCTTGGAGTTCTAGTATATTTTCAAAAACCTGTCTGCCCAGCAGGGAGTCTCCAGTATGGCCAACAGCTACTAGGAATTCCTTGTGCTTGTTGGGCACATGTGCTGCAACTCTTCCTGCAGCTGTGCCTTTTGGGCTGGGAACCTGCTCTGTTAGTTTTGCAATAGAGTGCACAGAGTACTGGGTGCTGGGTCAGCTGCTAAAGTGTCCTGAGGTCTCAGCTGATGGGTTCACCATGGGTGAGGATAAGGAAAGCCTTGCTGTCACCCACATTACTTTAACTAGCATGAGTTAAGTGTGATTTACATTGTCAATCTGTGTTTAAACATAATGCTCAGACCAATCAGTTGTTGTTTTGTTTTTTAAAAAAAGACATAGAAGTAGAAATAGATAAACAATCAACCCCATGTTAGTTGTGTTTCTACTATGTGAGAAACTCTCTTTTTGTGCAGTAGTCAGCTTTGCTCTTTCCCCTTCTGATTACCTTACTTAAAGGTTTAGCCTTTGTGTCTTCCACCTTTTTGGTGGGGTATCTTTAGCTTTTACAGCCAATATTCAAGTCTTCTAGAAGTTTTATACCAGTTTAATCTCTCCTGATGCCCCCTTTCTTCCAGATCCTATTCTTTTCTTGAGTAGGAGAATTGGGCCATCCTTTTACTTAGAATTAAGGCTGTTTCCCTTCCACATCTGTGTACAGGTTTCCACCCTTTGAGCATCAGTTCTTTTACTGAATTGCATAGGTTTTTTGCCTCAGTGAGGTGTGGAATTCTCTCCTCTCCCTTGGTAGATGCTGCCCCTTGCTGCAGCACAGTTTCACTGTTCACAGCCCTGTGTTCTGTCCCAGTCTGTGCACTGAAAGCAGCGTGCTGTGGCTGTAGGTCCCTTCTTGCTGCCTCTTGAGAGAGACCAGACACTACTGTGCACCACTCAGGGGCAGCAGATTGCCAACCTTTTCTCTTTCATAGGCTTCCTATCATTTTCTTGTCCTATAAGCAAGTCTCTCCTCTCTGTCCTGTGATGAGGAATGTGACTGCTGTATTGGCTGTACCACCAGAAATTCAGGCCTTGCTTTCACCTGGATTCATTGTATCTTGGTTCACTGTCATTCCATCAGCCTCTTCTGGAAAAGGTGGCATTTCTGCCATGGTTTATTGTCAGAAAAAGTTATAAGATAGTTCAGTCATTAATTAGAAGCAGAAGCAGCAGGGACTTCACTGGAATTTGGTACAGAGGGACACTGCAGAGGCTGTGAACCTCCTGATGAGCCCTGTTTGGTTCAGTGCAGGCAGGTCAAAGCTGTTTTCCTCAGTGACCTTTCTGCATGTGAGATTTCATCTCCTATTCCTGCTTGCTTATGTTTGTTTTGTGGGAGTCCTGCTGAGAATAAAGTGACTCAAAATACACAAATGGAGAGAAATAATTCAAACTGCATGTGATCACAAACCTCCCTCTCAGCTGCAAATAGAAAGTTAAAGCTGGTTTGCCATTAACTTCTTGCTTTAAGCCCGATGTCTGTGCCTTTGGGGAGCTCACAAAGTCTAACCTGGATCCAGGTGTGTCTTGTGAGCACTCACACCTCATTTGCCAGAAGAAGAGACTGCAGAGAACTGTCCCTTGGCAGCTTTTTCCTTAGCCCTGACTTTCCTCGGGGGGAATTAGAACAGCAGGATCTCTACGTATATCAAATGTTGTAACAACCCTGGCCCCACCCCCAAGCTGCAATTTGCCTTTTTAAAATTAAAAAGAAAAGTAATCCTAAAAAAAGTAGTTTTGCTGTTGAGAGCAGGACGTGGATGGTGTCTGTGTGACTCAGAGTGCCAGCAGTACCCAGCGAGGGCTGGAGGTGCCTGGTTCTTTGAACACGTTTGAGAGCTTGGGGAGCACTTCCAGAACAGTCCAAGTGAGCTCTGTGAGTGTCAATAATGTGATTTCTTTTTGTTAACCTCACCCCTGAGGAGATTTAATGTTGCATGGAGCCAGTTCTGATTCTGCTTGCTGGGCCCATCTGCAGCACATCTCTACTGTCTGCAAAGTGGCTTTCAGTGATGCATAAGCTACCTGAGTGTGCTTTGGATGAAAGAAAAACCAGGTAGTTTGAAAACTATCTTACAAGCTGAGTGTAAAGACAGAATTTAATTTCTTTTTAAAATTTTTCTACTTTGTTTATGAAAGACCAAGTTGCTGTTTAAATATAATATTTGATGTCACTCAGAATTGTACTGTATTTAGGCTGTGTCCCTCCAACCAAACAGGAATTCTTTTTTATCATAAGTGATAGAATTCCATTTTACTCAGCTGGTCCAGGTGGTGTTTGACCTGCTAAGAGTTCCTGTGCTGTTGGAAAAAATATTGAGCATAGTGTAATATATAGGAAAACAATATAAAGCCATGAAGGCACAGTCCCTGTAAGAGGGATCTGGGAGGGAGGACGCAAATGGCACAGAAAAAATGGAACAATTAACATTACAACGTGTCCTGTTTAGCCAGTGATATGTTTAACTGTTGCTTATCTAAAAGATGTTTTTTGCAGCTTTCCTGCTATCTAAAAAGTTTATTTAAAAAGAACTTTGTGAGAGATTTCCTACTTTCTGCTGCGAAGTACTTGAGGTCAGCCTTTTGTGGTAGTGGAAGCCTGCAATTGGAGACAGACCCGCTCGGGAACCAAAACACGTTATCTTTTTTTTTCTTTTTCCCTTTTTCTATTTCTATTGTATGTGTTGTATTCCTCTTTCTAGCTAAGGAAACCTCATTGGTCTCCAGTGTGATTTTAGCAGCTGGGTTGGTTGCCGAGGGTGAGGCTGGGGCCGGCGGCGTTCGCGTCTCAGCGCAGCTCTGCTGCCAGCACAGCGGGGACGGCTGCTGGGCCTCTCCAAACCACACTGTCACTCTGCCCAGCACATGGCCAGAGCTGGCCTGCCCTTAGCCTTCATTGTTTGTGCAACTTTTCCATTAGAACTTCTGTCAGTGCTGAGGTCAGATGGCAATGATGACATTCTTGGCATAGCTTCTTTTTTCATATCCTTAGGAAAAAAAATAATCCCATAGTAGCACTTAATTCAGTTTCACTATTGCCTTATTTGTCCTACTGGCTTGATGGCTTGTACTCCTCCTCCAGCTACTGTGACTACAGCCAGGCAAATGTCACAGGGTGGTATTTGCTGTTACTTGAATAAAGTTATCCTTGACCTCTCATATTTGCTTTCTGTTGAAGATTTTATTAGCAAAATTTTATTCCTGGTAAGGGAAGAAGTGGTGGGAACATGGAAATGCACAAATGCATGTTCTGGCAAAACAGTGTGTGCTGATCAGTGCAGCTGGAGGCAGAAACAATTCCAGCAGGAACTGATCACACAGCACAGACCTGAGCAGGAGTTGCTGTGACAGGCAGGTGTAAGGATTAATGTCTTAGGAGCAACCTTTGCACATGGAGACTCTGCCTAGGAAACACACAGGGAAAAGCTGAACTAAGGGTACTTAAACTGGAAATCCGCACATTTGCTGTCAACTGCAACCACTTCTGACCTGTAAATGGTTGTTGCACCTTTATTATGATGCAATTCTTACAATGGGAGACCTTGAAACGAAACCTTAATTCATTAAATCATAGAAAACCAGTGCTTTGAACAGGCCGTGCAGCAGCTCTGGAGGCACTTGTTCAAATGACGGAAGACTGGAAAAATCTGTTCTTGCATCATACTTAGAGAATTTCCTACTTGAAAACAGTGACATACTGACTGCTAGAAGTTTGTCTTGTCCTTTTCCAACATTGCAAGAACGACTTGGCTGGTGGATACACCAGGGAGTTCACAGGATATTTACAAACAGATCCTTTTATTGCAGTGAGAAAAAATTTATGATGCATGTAGGAGAACACTCAGCTGTTCTGTGTTTTTTGCAGTGGTATTGCCACCTTAGAGAAGAATCCATCACATCTTTGTACCAAGCTGTAGTAGATTTAGGAAGGCAACCCTGACTTTTCATGCCTTGTCCTAAAAAAAACTCTATGCCAGCCCAAATCCTTGATACGGTGTTGCAGCCAGTGCTCTGCCAGCTTTGCTCTCGCTGCTCACAGCACCTCTGGGAAGTGACGAGGTTGGGCTTAGGAACTTGAGTCTTTGATCCCAGAAGCTGCAGCCATTAATGTGTAGAGGTGTTTATTGACAGATGCTGCAGTTGTTAATGTGTAGGGTGCTTGTTATTTTTTAAAACTGCTGTATTTCAGAAAATACTTGCCTTCCCAACTGTCAGGAGTTCCAGAACGCTGCTTGCTTGTCTTTTCTGCTTTTTATTACAAGAAAGAGCTTTCTAAGTCATCAGTCATTTATCATTCCATTGTCACAAAACTTGTAAGAGTAGTTGTTCCCTTTTCCCTCCAGCCTATTTAATATGATACTGCGGATTATCCAGCTCTGCATTCCCAAGCAGTATTTTCATGATTGAGTCCTCTTTAGGTGCATCACTTTTCTTTGATCAAAATTACAGAAAAGAACAAGCACAGACTATAAACATTCTTCCAGCTCTTACCAGCAGGTGTCACAGCAATGACAGTAAGGAAGAGATGAGTATTTTTTTCAGATTCAGGTAATAAAAAACCCCAATGAAAAAGTTACTCTAAATTTGCAGAAACATCTTGAGAACTTGTATACTCTGACTTTTCTAGTGGATCTTCTAAAACAAGATTCATGGAACATCCAAGTCTTTGCAAAGTAAATATTCTATTTCTATTGCTTTTGTATCTTAACCTGACTATGTGTTTAGCTTTCTGTTTTCTTTTGCATGTAGCAGATGTTAAAAAAAGGTAACAGTAGGTTATTGTGAAATAATTTCTTTCTTCGAGGATCTCTTCAAAATGACAATGCTTTTTGTATGTTAAGAATGAGAGATTGATAGACGTTATCATTTTACCAGGCAGAATAAAGTTCAGTGTTAAATTCCATTAGCAGAGAGGTCTGCATGCAAAACTAGGCATGAATTTACACACCTTGATACTTCACTCACTACAGCAGCGGCTAATTCCTGAATACTATTACTGTAAATTAACTGAACCTGAGGGGCAAAAATAAAAGGTGGGGAGACCATCTGGAAAACAGCTGAATCCTCATCTTACCCACTCCAGTGGTGGATTCAGAGCAGAAGTGGTATTTTGAGCTAGGCAGGGAGGGAGAGAAGTCCAGAAACGACCAGAAGGAAGAAGATGGCACAAGTAATGCCGTGGAATATTGTACAGAAATACCGCCTACAATATGAGAATTAAAAGGCCCTGATTTCTGCCAGCATTTCCTTTGGGTTTGGGTCCTAAACGAGCAAACTTCTGGTTGCTCTTCTAAAGGAGCTGACTTTAACAAGACGTTCCTTCTCTCTGATTACCTGAAATACCAAAGCGGTGTTTTGCAAGGTAGAAGTGACTTTTTCACACTGCCTGGAGCGAGTCAAGTCTCCTCTTTGCAGCGCCAGCCGTGTGTGGCAGTGCTCAGCTTTCCAGGCCCTGGCTGACTGCAGATCCGCTCCCCTGCTCTGCCACCGGCCGGGTGAATCGGCCTCCAGTCATTTGCATGTGAGGGACGCCTTGAACTGACAGCGAAGCAGCCGCATCAGTCAATGGCTTATTGCTGGTGTCGGTGGGTGCTAATTATACCCCGCCTAATCACCCTGGCAAGCACGTGAGCAGCTTTCAAACCGCCCGTGCTATTTTTACTAAACCTCAGCTGTGTTTGCTGTGCCCCCAGCGGCACTTCAGCCCCTCGGGGCTGCATTTGTAGCCAAAAGCCCCGCTGAGGGCCACGGGCCGGGGCTGCCCTGCCCTGTCCGGCCTGGGACACCCACGGGGCACCGCGGGAGCCACAGGCGGGGAAAGGGCCCCGGAACAGGGCAAAGGAGAGCGAAGCCTTGGCGGCAGCACAGCATCACTGGCACGAGACACAGACTATAAAGCCTGACTTTACCCCAAACCATTTCCCTCGGTACTGCTCGATCCGCCAGGCTTTGGCAAATGATTCAGACTTTGCAGGAAATTCACATTTGTTTAACTGCATCTTACCTATGATAATATCCTGTCAAGAATGGAAATTACTGTTTATGATGCACTCCTTTGAGTAATAATTTGTGGAATAATGTTTCAAAATGATCTTGATTTTCTGATTGAAACAATGACCCTTGCACATAGGAAAGGTGTTGCATTGTGCAAACTGCTCCTCTGCCAGCACTGATCCCTCTGCCCTAGGGGGAGGCTCGCTGCTGCTGGCGCTGCTCTGAGCCCCAAACTCCTCATCACGTTGTTCAAAATCGCCACTATTCCGGGGGAAAGTCCCATGTCCCTCACTTCGTGTGTCACAGCTGAGCACAGCTTTTGCCACTGCATCACCAACGGAGAGTTTCTTCCCACGGCAACTGGGTCTGCATTTTAAATAAATGACAATGCATTTGCATTATTTTTATTTATTTGAACACTATGATTTAAGAGCCTAAATGCAAGTTTTTCCCTTTATTTCTGCAAGTAGCACTGCAATCATAACTTACAAAAATGTTTAAAATACAAAATGTACATGAAATTACAATACAAGGCTCTGTAAACATCTAGAACTTAATCTTTATTGTCCCACATTTTTAAATATAAAACTTCAATTTGAATGATTTCCGAACCTCAAGGAATGACATCCATTATGAGTATCAAAAATAGAGTTTCAAAGCTTTGTATCAGAACAAAACTGTTAGGTTACCTTCATTCTTTGGTTTAAAAAGGGTGGCAGTTCCCCTGATATCAGGTAAGTTTTACTACAGAAATCCAGATTGCTAGTCTATGGTAGTTTTAGAATTCACCCCTGTCCTCCTGGATTAATACGCTACCCCTTAATTTTTTTTTTCTAGACATTGATCTTTGACCTTCCTTATAGAAAAGCTACCTCATCATTAAGGCTTTTCTTCAGGATAATCTACATTATTAAAAATTCTTGCAAAAGTACTCAGGGAGAAGACAGGACTTAAGGGCAAGGAAGTGGATGCCAACAAAATATGAACAGTTGCCAGGTTCTCTTGTTTAATTAAATTTGCATAGTCCAATAGAGATCGTGTGCTTTTTATATCACTAAAATTATACAAGATTAACAGTCTTTACCTACGTTATCACACAAGCTAAAATAAAATTAAGACCCTTGTATTGAAGCTTTACAAGGCAAATACAAAACTGCTTTAGTATCCAAAGCTATATTTTTTAATTTCATTTTTAAATAGGAAAGCATTTCTATGTCTACAGGCATCAAGGTATTTAAAGGCATCAGAAAATTTAGTGCATAGCAACTCCGGATTGTTTGGGCTCCTATATTTTAGGTACAGTGTGTATTCCAGCTACTTGGAGAACTTGCAAGGAGAGTCTGTACCAGCAGGATAAAGGAGCATAAATCCCATACAGTATGAAAAGCTTTTAAGTCACAATTCTCCTACAAACAATGGTTAATGCAAAAGACCCAATACATAAACGAAAACTGGAACGTGCCTTGCCACCAGCACACACTCTGAAGACAATTACATGGTTTACAGCATTGTGTGGTTTGGTTTGCTTTGAAGGTGTTAAAAACATGAGCAGATGTATTTCTGAGCATGTGAGTCCTTTCTAGGATCTTTAACGTAAATGAGTAGAGGACAGAGTAAAGCACCATTGCTGAGGGACAAATACAATATCACACTTTTTGGATTCCAGCCCTGCCAAATATTTCCTGCAAATTTCAAGATTTGCACCACTGAACAGTACATTCACAAAAAGGATGCTTAAGATTCCCAGCAGGTACATAGTGGCCTTGCATTAAGTTGTTTGAAATAATTATGAAACACCAAGTTAGTAGCCTCAGGCTGCACTCTTAAAAGGAAGTACGTGATAAAATTATAATTTCACCCACTTAATGTATGGTCTTTAAAAGTTCATGATTCAGCTATTACAGAGATGTGATTACAGCTACTGTAATGGTATTGCTTGGGCACTGACTTCAGTTCAGGGATAGGGTTTGCCTGCAAAAGGCTCAATGGAAAGTTTTCCCCATGACTGTTTGCCAAAATGCAGCATCAGGAGAACCTGTGTTACTCTTCCAGGCGTTGTAACTCAGCACTGCTATCCACTGTCAGACCAGGCCATTCATGGCCACAGTTCTCTGAACTGGATCCAATGCAAATATACTTTCCAATTTTCGAATTCTGTAATTAACTCAATTTTTGTCAGACTGTCATGGCTCACCCAGATGAGGAACTAAAGGAACACCTGGGGTGTGCTGAGGTTCTGTGCACTGCTGCCCCTCCTTGGCCTTGACTGTTGTACCCTGTCTGTTCCACGGAGGAAAGCTCTGTAAACCAGCGATTCCTGGGGGAGGGAAACGTGTGTGGGCTCCACAGGCAGTGTTGGATCCTCTCTGCAGTGTCCAGTTGTAAAGGCCAGAGATTTGTAAATAACTGTGTAAACTGATTGTCTGAAATGGACTGGATTATGTGGGTAAGGGAGATGCATCCTTGGAGCACAGCACATCCCTGCTGCTGGGATGAACCTGCTGGATTTCTTTGGTAGCTTCTGCTTCACACCTTCCCAATTACCCATGGACACATGACACTGCCTGAGCACTAATTCACAGGAGTTACTTGTTAGCAAAGTGATGTTTATAAACAGCCTGAATTTAAGGAACTGTAACTGTCATCTCCTATGGGCTTCCAAGTGGCATGGTCAGGCATGCAGCTTCTAAAAGATACAGATGTGATCAAATGGTTTATTGCATTGAAAACTCGAATGCCACTGAATTGGTGAGTTCAAAACCATATTCTGCAGGGATAATGGGAACATTTAGATCCTCATCAAATATTAAATTTTCTTCTGTATCTAACATGGCTTTGATGTCGCTGTTCTTTAATCTAAAATCCTACTGCTCAAATTTGATTACAAATGTAACTTTCTAAGAAAAAAGCTATTTCAAGAAGGAGCCTGTGCTAATAAAGATCAGGAAGATTATCCACAAAGTTATAAAAGTTAAATTTTGGAATGTAATTTCTATCCCAACACTTTCATGATGGAATGGTCTTTTTGCAGCCTATCAAGTAACATTTTCAGTTTATAAACAAGTGCAGATCTACATTTGGCTTTGCTTCCTATGACTCTAAGAAAGAAAACACTACAGTATTCATATACACAACGGCTTCCGTGGCATTGGCTTCAGATGACAGGTATGATCTGCCACTGGAAGATCTTATTAAGAAAAGAAATTAAACAATAGAAGCTTTAAAGGCTTTCCAAAATGACCAAAAGGTGTTACAAATCATCAGTTACAAACTATACTACCTCTAAGGGAAAGCAGCACACCGAAGATGTGCATTAAATCTTTTTCCACGTTCAGGACTGTGAATATTATAAGAGCAAACTAACATCTCCACACATCTGAAGCACTTACAATATAAAAGTATTCTATTTAAATGCAAAAAGCAAAGCTTGTTTGTAACTTTAAAACAGTTAAAATATCTGGTGTAGATTCTGTGTGTCCATTTTAAGAAGTCTCTTTACAGCATCTGAGGAACTATAATTAAAATGCTCTGTCTCTACATCAAAAATGTAACCCACTAAAAGGGCTTTGCAAGGATCCACTGTTCCAGTTCATAAAGGCCACAGAGTTGGAAGCACAGTAAGTCTAAAGAGGAAGAGGATGAAGCAATATTCTGAGAAGGTGAAGATTTCATGGCTGTTGGTTGGTAGCTTATCCCTCACTGGATGCCGTCGGAGATTCCCGTCTCCAGAGACCCAGGAGCCGCGCGCGCAGACTGGCTGGCCACTGCTGTTCCATGGGACACTGAGATCTGGGACATATCTCTTCCTATGATCTCATTCACTGTAAAAAAAAAGAAGAAATATTAAAAAGTGACAGATTTTATGCTTTCCAAAAGAGAGAACTCACCAGTATAACCCTTTTAAAAATAAATATTTTCAGTATGAAGCCTTGATGCTGTTATGTAACAGAAGATGAATGAGCAGCCTGGCTTCAGCAACAGTTCAGCAAGGGGGAGGAAAACACCTGTCCTGCCATAATCCATGCTGGAGACTCCCTAAGCCCCTTGAAGAAAATAAGCACATGAGTATTGATGACAAGCAGGTAACTGAAAGGCACAGCACAGGTCAAGTTAAAACAGATTTCCCCAGAGAACTCCTTCTGCTCAAGAGTGTCACAGGCACAAGTAACTCTAACAACTCCTGGCTCTTTGAAGCTACTTACAGAACTTCCTCAGAACTTGGATTTGGGTTAATAGAATATTCTTTTGAAATACTGCATACCTAATTAATGGGCCAGTTTTCTAAATACTTGAATTTCGGAAACCACAGTAAGTAAATCTTACCAGTTAATTTTTCTCTAATGAAGAATTAGGATCCAGTAATATGCAGATCAATCAGTTTGTGTGTGAATGTGTCAAATTCAGAAAAGTTTAATCAACTTGTACTATTTAAAAGTAAGGGTCACCTCTGTGAATGTGACAAACTGGCACCTGAGTTATCAACAAATGACAATTTTGGAGTCTTACTCTATATCCTAGATAATTGATTTTAGGACAGTTGAGGTTAGAAGATTACAAAAATGATTATTTTAATAAACACATGTAAAAGCAGTGATATAAACGTCCATTTTACAAAACGGAGCTTGGCAATTTTTTTCAAAGCAAATTGAATAACATTCTATGTGGAGATGAAAAAATATCTCATTAAATAATAATGACAAATTTTAGATAAATACTGGATTATAACCCAAATGTAAATTATTATTTAATTGTTAGAGGCAGTCAGCCCTGTTGATTTCCAGGACTGAGTGGCAATAGGTTACAGTATCTCTTACTCAGCAACACTTTGAATACACTGAATTACAGAGGCTTTTCCTTGATTACTGGCATGAGTTTGCTTGGACCTTCTACAAACAGGCATTTAATGGGATCCTTTTGTTGACTGAGGACCATTTGTGTGTTTAGAACGTTTTGTTCTGCTGGTAAGCTGCTTCTGTTGAAAATCTTAACAGATTTGGAACCCAGGCTTTTGCTATTTTGTTCTGCATTGGGTAACTTTATAGAACAGTGTTGATACACTTCACCACCCTTCTTAATGCTTCCTTAATTTTCCACAGCAGGATTTAGCTTCCTACTGACCATTCCTGTCTGGTAGAAGCATAACAAAATCAATCTACAAGTAGTGTAAATTGCTCTTTGTGTTCATAGCACTGAACAGCCTGGGTATTGCCTTCCATGGCAGCAGGATCATAAGTGGGTCTGAAAGAAAATGTATAAATATTGTGAATATGCTGAAGTCTGTGTAATCTATAGAATCCAACTCTGATTGTGTGTCTAATGTTTCACTTTGGTTGGAAAAGCTTTAAAAGCAGCCCAGGTGGCAGAGCCTGTGGAACAGAGGTTGGTGAGCGGGGCTGCTCAGCTGCAGGGCTCCTGTGCAGCCACGGCCCCTGTGCAGCCACAGCCCCTGTGCATCACAGCCCCTGCTGCAGCCCCAGGGCCCACACGCTGCACATGGGCTCCTGAGCCAACCCCTCGAGCATTACAAGAGCTGCAATTTATTGGGCTTCAAAAAAACCTCTCATTCAATGAACTTGACTGCACTGTGATGCTGAAAAGTGTGTGGCTGCAGGTAGGGCGCTTTCCCAAGTATTTTTATCAGGCCAACACAATGCATAAGTAAATACCTGCTAAAAAACACCCCAGGCTTTTTCTTTTTTTGACAAAATATAGATGATCATTTATAAGAATTGTGCTCCACCAGCTTCTGTCAGGGCATTCCCTGGCTTGCTCTAAGGACCCCAACAGCTCTTACCTGCTGAACACCACCGAACAGTTGCCCTGTGCAAACCGAGTATCCCAGCTGTTCAGTACTGCTAAAACTTTCATGAGTAGTACAATAAAAATACTAAAAATAACTTTTCGAAGTTCAATATTTTGAAATTATGAGCGAGTTACTTCCCTTAAGGTTTGATGGATGATGTCTATGTGTGCTAGCACCATCAGCACAAACTGGTCTCTCCTGCAGTGCTGTGCAGTTCCCACAGGCAGGGGTGTTTCACTGAACAGCACGTAGCCATGTGGCACTGCATCCTCAAAACACATTGCACTGAACACAATAGCTGGTCACATGGTGTTTTATTTGCCAAACTTCTGCATAAGTCATTATGTAGAGTATTAAAGCTACAGGTTAGTTTGTGTTGCTTTGTTCTACATAATCACTGATTTATTTATAAGAACCTGTTTTGTAGCTCAGTGCTTTTTTTTGCAACACTTTTAGCATGTGGCAAATACAGATTCATCTGGTTTACATGGATTTCCATTAGAAGCATCTACTATTTCTAAGGGAAATGCAGGACCATGTCTTCATTCCAAGAAAGAATTCTAATGGAGAAGTCCTACTTGTCCCAGTGCCTTTGTAAGAATTGCTAATTTAGAAACCCAACCAGTATTCAAGTGCACTTTTTACAAAATAAGTATGTAAATCAGTGTTCTGTCAGAGCTCCCTGGAGGCCTCAAGAAAAGGCCAAAATGCTTCTTCTGCTGTGTCTGGCCAAGGTGTTTTTTCACAGGCCTTGGCCTCCCAACTAACACACCTTGCTATTTCATACTTTCCAGGAGGGTCCAGTTCAGCTGTCTGGAACTCTGGATCCAGCAAATGGCCTGGGGGGAGCCTGCAGACTCCAGACCATTCATTGATTAGATGAAGTACAGATGATGGTAAATATAAATACTTCAAAGAAAGCAGAACTTGCAGAAGGCAGCAGCTCAGATCAGTCTCTAACCCTTCATCGCACATATAATATTCATATAATACCAGCATTATCAGAACTTCTCTTTCTGATGGGGATGGTATAAATCAAAGCAGTTTCAAGTGTAAATCATGCAGTTGGCAAGAAGAGATAAAATCCTGCACAGAAATGTACAAGGCTGAAGGTGAAATCATACAGCAGTTTCCTTTTTGTATTAATTTGTGATGGAGTAAATTTAAACCAGAAATCTGAAGGTCAGTATTTGAATGCATGACCTGTCACCTTTTTCCACCTAGGGTCAAGCACAGAGCATGCAGCAGTCTGTGATTAAAACTGAAAACTTAATTCAGGAGCATGACTACAGGTTTTCTGTAATATTGTTTAGCAAACCTCAAGTTCTTCAGGTGACAAATTGGGAGAGGAAACAAATTTCAACAATTCTGAGAAAGGACAAGTTCAGGCTCTGTTGCTGATGCTTTACAAACAAATTTCTTTACTTTTAAAAGAACACTTTATCCCACCTCTCCTTGTTTTGACTGTGGGCTGCAAGGGCTACTCTTTCCTAGAAATAAAGCCAGAAAGATTCCATCTGCCCTTCTGCTTAACCTTGAAAGCCACCCCATTAGCAACCAGACACTGGGAAAGCAGTGGGCAAGGCTTTGTTAAACGTCCCTGTTTTCATTGCATTTCCTTTCTTCAGCACAAGTTTCCAGGGGAAGGCTGCAGAGCTTGTTTGGGACCCAGTAATACAGATCTCCAGGATGTTTTTCAGGTTCTCTGTGCTCTGTCTGCCAGGTTCATGTGTGTTGGGTAGTTCATACTTTTGTTGCCTCTTTGGAGAGAGCCAATCTCATTAGACTTTAGATGGAGGTGAACAATTGTGCAAGTAGGACCTTGACTTTTCACTCCACTGCCCCTCCAATGAAACCCCCTCCTGCTTGGGAGCTGTGGTGCCAGGCGTTCCCACTGCTGATCCCACAGCCGGGACCTTGACTCCCTCCTCAAGGCACCAGGAACCAGAAATATCTTACACACTAAATCATTACAGAGGCCTCACCGATATTTAGTAGTCATTTAGTACCTACTGATCACCTCAAATCATTCTGGATGGCCAGTGTCACCTGAGTGGATGCCATCAAAAATGTTATCAAATGTTTTCTGTGCCAACACTCCAGGTCCCTAATCCGGAAATAATGACTGGGGCAGGTGAAAAGAGAGAGGGCTGCACACGTGGCACATTCCTGCATCCAACAGTGACAGCTCCACTTTGAAAACTTGTTTGTCAGATACAGCACAGATCAAAATGTGTGTACACATACATTTTATACATACAGCTTTTACATTTGTTTTTCTTTCTTTTTTTTTTTTCCAATCAGGCTGTGAAATAGAAAGGATTTTAACAACTTTTCTCTGTCTATTTAATTGACCTCTTTGGCAGTTTTCCCAGATTTCAGAATTTCAGCTGTTACTTTATTTGCAATAGTTTCACCTTTTCCTCTCTTAGTATTTATCTAGAATGTAAGCTGGCTGGCAAATTTATACTAATAGTTAAAAATAGACCATGCAGAACAGAAGTTAACTTGGTGAGGAGCAAATCTGCTACAGACAGATTAGATTGGCCTCGTCAATACCGGTGAACTGCAATATTGCATTGCAAAGCTTTTTGTGATTTTTGTTTGTTTGTTCTTCCCCCCCTGTGCTGCACTGAAAAAGGAGCAACACACTGCACAGAGAGAGCACCAAATGTCAGCTGGAGGCTTCAGCATACAAAATGAAAAATTGCAAAAAAATGGAACAGCATTCTACCATCAATATGGGTGGAATAGAGTAGAAATAGCTCTGATTTTTGGATCTGCTGTCAAGCTGTAAAATAAGAGCAACCACTTATTCTGTTTTACTGGGTTCTGCCCATGGGTTTCAGCTCCCACTGTGCTCGGTTTGCCTGTTTCCAGCCCCTGCTCACTGCACAGGTGGGAGCAGCCCAGGCACTGAGGCTTTGAGGCCCAGGACTTTGCCTCTGGGGCCCTGGAGGCTTGGAGAGCTGGCAAAGCCACTGCCCCAGCTGTTTGTGCCTCACAGTCACACTGCTCAGGATGAGCTCTTCAAACTGTGCAATTTGCAGTGCAGAGTTTTAAGATAAACTGAAGTTAGGTTGAAGAGCTCAGCCATTTGTGCAGTGAGTGACACACAGAGCTAAGGGTGCTGACCTTAGCAGCTGTTCCAGTTCTGACCAGCCCCTCCAGAGAAATTCCCACCTACAGAAAGTGATCCATGTTCACTGATTTGAACAGAACAAAGCTCTTGTGTTATCAAGTATGGCATCACCATGAAAGCTGGTGCTTCTAATAATAAACTCCTGAAAGTTTTGGATAAATCAAAAACAAAACCAACTGAATTCTGAGTAACAAGATCTCTTAAGGTGTTTTTAAGGTGTTTGAAGTTCTAATATAAAAAGTAAAGGCACTATCTTTTTTAATCAAATACCAACCAAATACTAGCATGCCTCTGAATTGCTCTGTGGTTAATTTCCCCTATCACTGTGCTAGGAGATAAATATTTCGTACTGGAGCACAAAGGAAAATATAAGTATATCTAAGTATATTTTATATAAGAATATAAGACAAGGAAATTCCTGAACCTACAGGCCTTTCAGAAAACAATGCAAGTTGGTAATCTATAATCAGCAGCTGTACTTTCTACAGGACAAGCAGATCTTTTCAATAGGCAGTTACCAAGTATTTTAGGTTTTTCTAAGTCAGAAATAGTGCCTGAAAACCTCCCTGAGAACTATGGGCAAACCAGTTCAGATTACAGAGCACTAGCCCATAGTAGGCAGGAGCAGAGATGTATGCAGAACACAGGGATGCTTCCCCAGGATGTTCCACCAGCCTCCAGAACACGTTTTTCCTGGGGAATTCCCGAGTTCAAGACAGGATCTTTTGTGCTGAATGACCCCATTTGGATTTTTCACCCTGGAGTCTTTAAGGTCTGTGCAAAATTCTGTCAACTGCGACATCCTGCAACAGCAGATTCCAAAGCTTAACCACCTCTGGCTGTAGCAATGCTTTGTAGATGTGCTGAACTCCCCCCAGGATTACCTGGTGGTCACTTACAAGTTTCTTTCCCAAGAAGTATCTTCCATTACCTTTTCTGTGCCACCCATTCATTTTATTACACTTGGCATTTTCTCCTCGTTCAGTTTTCTGGCTGTAGCAGATCCAACACCTGAATCATCTGATTCTTCTGTGGCATCAGGAACAAGGTGTGGGCACATAACAGATCTATAGAGTAGCATTTTTTCCTTCTCTGCTGTTCCTAGTGTTTATTCACCCTTTCACGACTACTTTTAACACTACTGAGCAAGTTTTCACAGAATGGTCCATTTCAAATTCAAGAGATCTTTAAATGAGAGTAGGTAGCAGAGAGCCTGTCATTATATGTATGATTAATGCAGGTTTTATTCTTTCCCTTACTCTAATTTCCACTTTAACTACCTGATTTTCTTTAATCACAAGATCTTCCTGTAGAGGTTTCTAGAGAGTTTTTGGTTTTCACCCCTCTGAATAGCTGAGCAGCAGCAGTGTCATGTTCTCCCAGGCTCTACATCAGGTTATACATTACAGTTGACAGGTAATTGTTGCTTATTCTGGCAGAGCTGTTGTCTGCCATGTCATGTCACTTGAGGACAATTGTCACTGTCCCTGTCTGCTCTCAAACCTTTTTATTGGTACCTTACCTTGAGACAGGGCCTGCAACTTGTCTCTTTTTTCAAAGGACTTTGGCCATGAGAATCTCTGTTTCCTTAACTGTGAGCATCAATACAAAAGCCTTTCTAAGATCACTTATCTAATTTTAACTGAGTAACTGTTTGTCATCTGTTGGCCACATTTCCCATTTGACTTAACAATTTTGGTGTTCTTTTCTATTTTCTGGATTTGGAAGCAGCTTGTGGTCACTCTCACTGCAGAGTAATTGCACACTTAATATGAACCTGCATAGTTTGCAGACTGCTTGCAACTATTTGACCTGTCTGACCACCAATTATATCTTAATAAATTTGATTGTTTTTCCATAGTTTGTCTTTTTAAGTTTGTCACAGCCTGTAATGCTGAAACTGCTACAAAACAAAAAATTTAAATTTTTTCAAGCTGTTTCTGTCCACTCCTTTTGACTAAATAGATTTCCCCTTGTGGGTTCTGCTCATGGCTTGGTGCTCCCCAAAGCAGACACCACACTTACCCCTCTCTAAAGGATGACTCAAGTGTGTCATTAGTTATTTCCTGCCTTTACAATGCTCTGATCTCCTGCAGCACACCACAGTCACAGCTGCTCTCCTCTTCAGCAGCAGAATTTAGAAGCTGTACTCTTCCTACCTCAAGCCTGCAAGTTGGCTCTGTAAGAATTCTGTGCTAGCAGTGGATTCAGTTAACTTGGCTGATGTGACAATAAGCATTCCCAAGGTACAAAACCTCCTACTTCCCTGGGTAAACCTACCTCTTGTATTAGTACCACACTATCTTATGCCAAATACATAAAATACCCAATATTTCAAATTTTAAAAAGGCCATGTTTCTCAATTGTAGCTTGTGTGTAAATGTGTTTCTCTCTGGGTCTCTGTTTGGGTGCCCTTTTTAAAAGGGACCTGTCAGTGTACATTTCACAAGCCTAACTTTGGGGTTTGCCAACCTGTGTTACTTCTTAGTTGATGATACTGGTATTTGGGAGTTATTTTATCATTACCCTGAATTTTCATTTTTCAATAACTCCTACTCTTCAACAATTATTCTGAATTGCACAGGATACAGTGTAGAACACTGAAATAATCTAAGCTACAATTTGTATTTTACTAATTGATGTGTAGTTTCAAGAGATAGGAATGTCAGCTTAGTTTACAGTTCTTTCCTAGCTTTGCCATTCCAGATAGGAGCTACTTACCTGACTAATAACGTTTGGATATGAAGGAAAGCAGAACTAAGTTTCTTGAAGGATGGCAAAAAACCAATGTGATTTATTTCAGTTTCACAGGCAAACTTAAGGTCAGTCTACACTCTAATTGTGTGAAAGTTTTATGAAGAGCTTGGTTACTTTACTGTTACCAATCCCAAATCTACTGTACATTTACAGGTATTGCCCTGTAAAAATCTTTGGGGAAAGGAAAACGTGTTGTAAGTGTTTGTAAATATATTTGTATATGTATATATATTGAAAAAAAGGGACAGTATAGTTCTTTGGCATTTCAGGCATGTTTGTAGTAAAGTGAAAACCACTGAAGTCTAAACACAAACAAGACCAATACACCATGCAACAATTTCTAATATCGTTAGTATTTAAAAGAGTCATAGTGCATAATTATCTTGCTTATAAGTGAAATAAAGGAGCTGGAATAATAAATCCAGATGTTCTTTCCCAATTAAAGTGCACATTCAACTATAAATCTAGCAATGAATCTGTATTCCTAATACTTGGATTGGTGGTGCACACACCACTGTACTCCATCTATTTAAATTGACATTGCTTCATCTTTTTAAAAAAGTGGAACATTCCAAATTTTCTCAGTTAACTGATCTGGCCACTCTTCAACATTGCCCATATTTGGCTTAAGATTTTCATATCCTCTTCTGCTGTTTTACTAGATCCTACAGCACTCAGGAAGTTCTGTGGCAGCTCTGTATACTTTGAGTGGAGGTTTTTACTGAATGAGTGTACACCTGGTTCACAAATGCTGAATTTCCAACTATTTCAGAACACCCAGGTGTCCAGTTACAGCAATACTTCAGTATTACACAGTGCTTTTCACTTGTAGCTCTTAAAACTCTTAAAACACTTTCCCCTTTCCTTTGTGCTCCAATTTCAAACATTGAAGCATTTCATAAGCAGACTCACCCTCTAGATTTTCCACATAGGAGTTGGACATGAGTGCTGAATGTTGAGTCCATTTCTCTGTTGAACCTGATGGCTGGTATTCCAGGTCAGAGATAAAACTGTCTGTGTCAGAGAGAAGACAGACATAACTACTGACTGGACTGAACCAAGAAGTTACAGTTCACTCAACCAGGAAGTGATTTTCATTTTTCTTTCAATAGCACTAAATTTAAACACCCAGTTTCATTCACAACTACTGCGTATGTGACACAAGTAACTATTTATAAGTTATCAGAGTGCCTATTAAAAACAGTATCACTTATCTTGTATATTTAGTTACTTTTCAGCAAGCAGCCAGAGCCATAAAGGTAATAATTAATATTTTTGGATGTCTGCTTAGTTGTATCCTCATGAATTTATACTAAATTTGATTTTAGTATTTGTGTCAGTTTAGAACATTTCTCCTGCATTTTTCTCAATTTGCTTTACTTACGGTGGTCAAATTAGAAGTGCTTGTGGCCCTTGGCAGCAACTCCAGTGATAGGGTAGGCAAGAGTCCTAGTAAATAAAACCTTTATTATTATTTTCCCTGTGCCCCAAACAAAGGAAGCTGTTGGCTCCCCCTCTGCCTGCCACGCTGCACGCTTTGCCCAAGGTACTGCTCTGCACTGAGGCACACCCAGCTCCAAGTGTGAGGAAACCAAGTGTTATCTTGGCACAGGTGGCTCTCTCAGCCCAAGGCCACGTGAGAAACCCTGGAGGGAGTGGAGAGCTGTATTTCACCGAACTGCTTTTCCTGCAGGAAAAATCAATGTCAAATAGTGTATTCATTACTTCAGCCAACAAGTGTGTGTTTATTCAGTTGTGATTAGTGGCTATGCAAAGCTTACAACAGAGCTGGATTTGGCTTTTTCCTGCCCAAGACAGGGTTGCAAGTTTAGTAAATTAGGCTGTAACACAATTAACAAAATTACTCTGGACCCTGACTAATTTGTGCCTCCTGGTTAGAGGCACACACTTGTTTTGCCAACACGGTTTCTAAGCCCTGCTTAGGGACGACTCCTGGGAGAACAAAGAAGTCTACTCTTACTTTCTCCTGAAATTCAAGCAGCTCAAATTACTTCTTTGAGTGACTTCTTAGGTTTAATTGTTCAAAGTGTAAAGTTACATGTGTTTAAATGGGAAGTGGAAAGCATTATCTGGCTTTCCCTGAAAATGTCCACTGCCATTGTGAAGGAAAGGAGCAGATTAAGGACAAATTCTTGACAAATAATAGGAAATAAGAAAATAACATTTTCCCCCACCAACTATGGTAGAAACAGCAAGAAAGTGATATTTAAATAAAGATGTAATGAATACAAGGAGATGGGCAGGAAACTACCTCGGGATGAAACAAATCAGCTTGTACCAACAGCCCCCTTCAAAGGTGAAGCTTTCAAAGGACAAGAGAGCCAACACTGACAAAAGCCTCTGGAGAGAACAGTGCAGTTCATTAGCTCATGAAGCAACAGCCTCTGCACCACACAGACAGCACAGCTTATCCAGTAAGGATTGTGTGTCTCTGGAGCAGGGGAACGTGGTTCTGAGCAATTTTTCTAATTAATTTCATACTTAGAAGGATCCTGAGGTTCTCATGTGCGCTACTGAAGCTGCTGACAGTGGTGAGTGTTTGCTTTTATCCCTCCCTGATAAATTGTGTCATGCACAGCACACACAACGTCTCCAGCCAGCACCTTCTGGAACAGAGCATGCACTTCCCTCAGGCACACACTGCTTCTGGTCTGGGAAACATGGGAAATACAGCAACAGCCTTTCCAAGGGTGCAATACAGCATGAAGATTTAGTTCAACACGCAGGTTAGATAGAGCTTGAGGTACCAGAAGAATATACATTAAAAATACCTTTCTACTTTGTAATTTCCTAAACATTTGAGAAAGCTTTTTACTTTCTTAAGCACTACTCAAATGTGTTCTGTAACCAAAGAACATAAAGCCATAATGAAAACTCTTAAGCTGAAACAAAAATTGAGCAAAGTGACACCCTGTAGATCTATTTAACCAAACAAAAACTCTTACTTTTATGAAGGACCTCTTTGTCCTGACTCATTCTTTAAGTAAAGGTCAAGAAAAGCCTTAAACCCTCAATTATCAGCACCAGGTTTGGGTCAAAGCAGGAAGTCAACTTAAAATTAGAGCTCTATTACGGATACAGGCAGACCAAACAGGTACTGGAGTTAAACCATTTGGTTTTCAGGATCTCTTCCTAACAGGAGTCAATTAACTTCCTGTTTTTGTAGCACTCTTGCTAAAAAGTTTAGCATGTGTATCCTTTGCTGCTACTGAACTGAAGCAGGTGGGCTGTGGGACATAACCTAGAAGATGCACTGGTTTTAGAAAAGTAGACCTCCAAAAACATTCTAGAATGCATGACTGTCTGCAGTGTTGCTACAGTGAGCAGCACAGAGTGGAGTTTTTTAACATGCTTTGCAAAAAGAAGTTTGATACAGTTGTATTTGTGTGTTTCAGAGGCCAGGTGAGTGAATTGCTCTAGTGACAGAAGCAACAAGGATAAGCAGACCTCAAGGGGCACTATAGACAGAGTGCAGCACACACTTCCTCAGACATGCACCTTCCTTTTTCAGCTCCAGACAGAACTCTACCAGCTGAGTTTATGTGAAGAATCCCTGCAATTACGTCACATTGCTTAGTGCAGTATATTTAGCCTGGTTTTGACTCCACATTACCAGCAAGTAATACAGTGTCAACTTTCCCTACCAAAAAAAAAAAAAAAAAAAGAAGCTGCCAGGCTATAATTAACCCTCTGTCTTCTGTGCTGGAGCAGCCAGCTGATTGTGCTGGTTTGAGACCAAACCACTCATCCATCAGGCCATGGCTGCTATGGCAAACTACCAAGGACATGGTGGGTTGCCTTGCAAGTCACCATTCCAAGCCATTAGGCCAGGCTTGCTTTTAGCAATTTCAGGTTTAATGTCAACTTTACTAAGCAGTACTATTTTCTTTTAATAAACTGATAAAATAAGGCTGTATGGAATGTTGGAGTCTATTTTTCCTGTGCACATTGTGTTTACAGCTGTACAGAGAGACCGACCGTGCCTGCAGAGTCACAGCACAAGCTCTGCAGTTGTGTGCTACAGCAACACCCTGCTCATGGCTTGGCTCTGAGGTCACACTCTGCATTTCTGTATCCTGGTGAAACCAACTCACTGAAGTCACGTTTGCCCCTTCTCTGACACAAGAGAGCCGAGTGTAACGCTGAACTGGGCGCGGGCCTTGGCTCCGGAGGACGCGGGGGCTGCGCAGGGAACGTGGGGCTGCAGGGTCCCCGTGGGCTTTCCCAGTGTCACAAGGCCTGCTGAGCTCCTTCCAGCGGTGCTGGGACTGCCAGCACCCACACCTGGCTGCAGAAATGCCACCTGCACTCAAGGAAGAAGCCTCCAACCACTTTAATTCTTAAATGGGAATCTTTTTGAAGTGCTGCAACCAGCTGAGTTTACTTCGCATTAGTTACAAACTGTTCTGTGGCTTTCAGTGGGAGAGCTGGTCACAGGATTTAGCTGACATTTTTACACATCAGAAATCTGTAACTGATCTTCTCAACAGATGTCTTGCTGACACAGATTTTATAGACACGAGTGAATCCACTAGAAGATATGGTGAAAGCATCCTTTAACTGCTGACAACCCCTGATGGATAATACTCTTCACCTTTGCTCACTGCTCCACCCTTTAGCTTTTAAACTACTGTTCAGTCAGGATCTTTGTCTCCTTCATAACACACTTTTCTCAAAGTAGATTTCCATTCTCTTTCAATACATTTCAGTTTCTGCCTTACCACATCAACATCTCACTACTGGACTGCTTTTATTGCTGTCTCATACTGCTTGACAATACAGACTTAATAATCAGAATACTAAGAAAGGAGGAGTTTGAACAACTTTACTAAACAACTTCTAATTTTCAGAATGCCTTTTTATCAAGGGGATTGTTCTGAGAGTTCAGTGTGGGTACAATGTAGGTTAGAGTTTTTAGCTATGCTGGGCACGCTGCAAGGTGCAACATTTTGTTCTGTACTCAGGAGACAATAAAAACACCTTGGATTGAGATGTACATCTCAAGTCTGAGCTGCACCAGCAAGCCAAGAGGTGTATGAGCCACTCTCCTCCATACTACACCAGACTCCAGCATTCAGTACTTTCTGTGCTTCTGCAGACCTTCGATGCCCTGTTTGGTAGGACACTGCCTTAATTAAGAATGATCTGTTAATGAATAAGCTTTAAATATAGACAGAGATACAAAGTATAGTCATTCTCCAATACATTTTTTTTAGTCACTGCTTTGATTCTCCAGAAATTAAGCTGAAGCTACAGTAAAAAGCTGCCTGCAAAGATGTCCAATCTTCTAGCCAAGATCAGAATAATCTGACCTTCTCAGCAAGAAAATTTATCAGCTAGAGAGTTATCACAGAACTATTAAAATGAATGAATGCTAATGGCTTAGAATTCTACATGGAATGTGTCTGACAAAGCAGACTTATTGCTCTATATACACAAAGTGCTTAGAGGATTTCTAGTTATGATTTATAGTAAATGCACATACTGGATTTTATAATCTCCAGCTTTATGTAATGGAGATACAATGAGTAACAAAATGTAAGAGGATTAGTAGAAGGTCATCCTGATTTGCTGAATACAGCCAAACATAATACTTTAAAATGGTTAAATACAGGTGTACATGTTAGAAGTCCCATCACTGTAGAAAGCCATGAAATACAAGGTAAACTCCCTCCTAAACTGCAAACCACAAAAGATTAAACTTGAGATCAACAGTATTAGAATAGTTTTAAAGAGTGGGAATAGATAAATCACCACACTAGAAGCACTCTTTAAAAACAAAGCAGGGGGGAAATTAATATGGGTTCATCACATAACCAGACTGAGTCTAACTTTGTGTAGCTTTTCTTCAAGTGGGGAAGAAACTGGACCTTTATTAGATGAGTGTGCAGCAGAGCACAGAATGGATGATGGATATGGGAAAGGACAGAAATGACCAGCTGCCTGTTTCCTGTCACTTCAGCTGCCTTGTTTACATCTATTTGCAGCCCAAACATTCCAGTGTCTATCCAGGGAAATGTTAACCTGAGGTGTTGGGCAGAGGGCTGACTTGCTGAAAGATGTTAAGGGAAAAAAGGTCCAACACACCTAGGGGGGAGAAAAAGCAGAGAGGACAAATAAAACTGCAAGAAGCTGCTTTTACTTAATTCCAGCCCTAAAGTTGATGAGCTTCTGCAGCCTGACTACTGCAAAAACCTAAGCAGAAAAGAGTATTTTTTCAGAACACCTTTGAAGCAGTAGCATACAATAAATACTACTTTGAAGTTATGTTTCAAATGTTTTTCTATAATATAATTTGAACTTCATAACTACGTGTCCTGCACTTCAATCCCTTGTTTCAAGTGAATTAGAAAGTGGTTCCTGTAGGAAGTAAGGATGAGGAGAAACAAAATATAAAAGCAAATGCAAGGTGGAGATTAGAAGAGTCTAAGGATATCAACAAGATCCAGCTGAAAACCAAGAGAACAAAGAGTCACACAAACTTCAGCATGGGGAAAAATGTTTGTGCAGCCACGCAGGGACAGGATGTGACTCCACATTATGTAACCCATGTTCAATCCCAGTCTGCACAGAGCCCAGGTGAAGGGCAAAGCAATACAACAAAAAGTGAAAAGATCCTCCATCTGGTCACTGCAAACACCTGGGGCTTTGCAGGGAAGCTGTAAATGGTGACTCCAGAGGTGTTACACTTTTCAGAAGATGCTGCAGCAAGACCAATCCAGATGCTCTTGGCTTTGGCACTGATGGATGAAGCAGCTTTGTAGTTCTGTGTTACACAGTGAATTTGGGGCTTTGGGCATGCTTTGAAGAAAACACAGGAATGTTGGCTGGAAAGGCAGGGTCTTACTTGAATGTATTTATGTGACTACTATCCAGACTGCCACTTCTGGCAGTGGGGAGGTGGGTTGGTTCTTCAGCTTTGTGGTGGTTCTTTAGTTGGGATTTTGTTTTAAAAGAATTTAAAATCGTATTTTGTCAAGCTACACAGTAATTCCAGGATTAACTTTGTCAAGAGGCAGCACTTCCACACTACCTGAAATCTTGTAAAATATTTCTTGAAATATTTTATTTTCTTGGCATAGAAAATATCTGGTTTAATTTTGAAATTGTGCTTGTTACTTAAAAGAAAGAAGATAATTGATGCTCTCAGAGTTTTTTGTTTACTTTAAGACTACTGATTTAAATATTTAAGGTCAGTAATCCAGATATGATTTAAAGAATTTTTAGTTGGCTTTGCCTTACTGTTTTGAGAGGTTTATTTGCCTTAATTGGTAACCCTCAAAAACCTATTTTCCAACTAAGTAGAGCTTTCAGGTTTGATGTATTAGCTGGGAGAACATACTGTATCAACACTCATTTTATGTATGTAATTATGTTTGGATTTTTTCCTTAATTGTTATAACATTATTGTAGAATAACCTATTTGCTATTTGTGGCTGGCTCTATTTGTACGGAAATTAAAATTCAGTTATACACAGAAGAGAAATGCTAAAATTATTTTTTAAACCGGAGTAATTTGTTAGATAAATTATTGAAAAAACCGTTGCTGTCTAAACATGGGTTTTTTTTTTCTTTAAAGCTGATTAAGCAGAGGAAGTATTCACTCACGCTGAGAGAACTGAGCAGCTTTGCTTCTTGTCTGTGGCCTCCCAGAGCTGGGAGCAGCAGGTTTTGTGCTTGACACCTGATTTGTATTTGCAGACTGGAGATGCAAACAAAGCCCAACCCAAGCCTGCAGTCATCGCAGGAGGGGAAGGCAGCGCCTGCTCACACTGCCAGGGCTGCTGCAGCATTTCAATCCATGGGCAAGCCCCATGCATGGAGTGTGCTATTAACCAGCAGTTATCAGACCTTCTTTAATTTTCTATAACAATCCTTATTTTAAAAAAGAAGTTAATAAAGCTGTGGCCAGTTGACTTCCATGTACATTACATTCTGAACCACCAGAACATGGCCATGCTTTCAGTGTGGCTCCCACAGCTCTCCTGTGATTCCATGTCTTTGGCAGCACAGAAACAGGACAGTAATTTCAGTGTGTTAAGCAAAGGAAATAGTTTCTAAAAGACACAAGTATTTGTGATGTAGGGAAAAAAACAGACTTTCTTTTTACTGTGCATCCATTTTAATTTCTGAACAATGATAAACGAACTGCCAAGATGCTCATAAATGCTGAGCACTTCTGTTTACACTGTGAACAGTTTAACTACAGTATTTAGTATTTTTTTAATTTCTACTCTTTTTTGTGGATGAGAGGGGAAGAAGGATGAGAAAAAGGTAGGTTCTAAATGACACTCCTTGAAACATTAGATTTCTTTCTCACTCTTTTATATAGAAGTAGAAAATGCTATTTTTTTGCTGCATGCTGTCTCATAAAGCCTTGCTTTTCTCCCCTCAGCAAGCCCCTGACAGAATCAGTCTCTTCCTTCCTTTCTAAATAAACTTAAGTTGATTGATAAACAGTGTTTCTAAAAAGAGAGCTTTGTTTAATTGAGGTGGCCATTGAACTGAAAGCCCAACTATATTGGTTTTTCTCATTTTCTTCCTACTATGCCATGTCTTTAAAGCCATTTCTTACTAAATTTTATTACTACTGTCTGGAGGTAACAATAGCAAAGCGTCATTTATGCAAGGAGCTGGGACTGACACAGATATTTAACAGATGGCCTACACTTAAGTCTCTGCACTACTGCAGATGCAATTAAGTAATTACCGGGGATAGTTAAAAACCCCCGAACTGCAACAGTTAAGGCTACTTTAGAAAAGAGACACTGGTACGACTGCCTTCATCAAAACCGAACACATTTTACACAACTTTTAAGGCCAGGCCTTGACATGACATGTGGCATGACATGTTCTTTAAATTGCTGTGCAACTACATCTTAAACAGTCTGATGTTTAGGATATTTTTCTTTCTTCACTTGGTTGGAAAATTTTATAAATTACACTATCCAAGTATTTAAAGTACAGTCCTTTATAGTCTGGCCTTTAGCATTATACAATGTCCTTGTTCTGTTTATGTTAAACAAGTGAAATTCTCAGAAAGGTAGCCAGAGTGGAGAAAGCAAACAGCCACTGTGAGCAGAGGTGCTGAATGATGCCAGGTATCTACAGAATGTCTGTGAGGAGACCAAGACAGTGCCAAAATGCATGTGACAGATTTTCAAAACACCAGCCTGCCCTTCAAAACTGGGACAACTTCAAGAAACAAGACTCCAAACTGCATCTATGCAAGTAAGATACCTTATTATGACTTTCACTGAAACATATCAAGGAGACAATCAAAAAAGGCTTCAAATTACTTCCTTGAATATAAGGTGTCAATGTGTAGGAGTTCATCTTCAAGCCTCGTTTTATGACAAAACCAAAATCTGTGGGCAAATTAGACTAAAATGCTTGAATTGTGTAACTACAAATTTACAGCTGATATAATTAATTTTAAATAGGTTGTGGCTTTGGACACAAAAACAGAACTCCATTTTGATGATACAAATTTCCTTCTGTGAAGAAGAGCGTGTTCTAAACAAAACAACCCTCCCACACTCACTCTGTAGTTTAATGCAGGTTATACCCCAGTATTGGAATATTATATTCACTTACCATCATCTAGTGTGATGTCTTGTAGTCCTATTGTTTGAAAATTCAGTTCCCGGTCTTCAGGCTCCGGTTTGATGTGAACAGCCGCCCCCTCGGGCGCAAAGGGAGATGAGTCACACACAGGGTGGTGGCCCAGGGGTGACACCGAGCCCAGGGCTGCCAGCGCGGGGCTGGCGGCCTGCGGCGAGTGCTGCCCCGAGCGGCTCCCGGGCGGCGGCGACGGGGCGGGCCCTGAGCTCGGAGATTGGTAAGGCAGAGGCTGGAGCTGGGGGGAGGAGGGTCCGGACAGCGGCGAGGGGACCAGCGGGTGCGGAGCCGTCGGGGACGGGGAGGAAGCGGACGCTGGGTTCGGAGAGTGGTACGGGACCTGCTGCAGCTGGGGAGAGGCCTGGCCAAGGGAGCGGCTCATTGCAGAGGGGATGGAGCCCTGGCCGGCGCCCGGGCAGTGGTATCCCATGGCCGGCAGGTGAGCAGACGACTGTCCCGAATGAGCTGCGTGTGCCAGCGGGTGGCCTGCCGGACTCGATGCTGACACAGAACCGGGGTTTGAAGAATGGAACTGCATCGGCGGCAGAGCTTGGCAGCTCAGGTTTATCAAGTGAGGTACGGCCGTGTCTTGCGGAAACGAAATCGCGTCGAATCCTTGGCCGGAGGCAGAGTTCATGGGAAGACCGGGCTGTCCGTTGTACACATCGCTGGACTGCATAGGCTGGTAGGAAGGCCTCACCGGAGGTGCTGATGTTACCTGAAAAGACTGAACCACAGCAGGAGGCAAAACGTGACACTCTTCACTCGGACTAAGGTTTCTAGCCGGCATGTGTGGCAGGTGTGACACTGCCGAGGTCACCATGGCCGTGTAGGGCGGCTGAACGGGACACACGAGGCTCCTGGGGGACGTGGACAGCAAACCCTCGTGGGGGTGCCCCTGCTCTGGCGAAGGCAGCTGGGTTCGCATGGAGTGCAGGCCCTGGACGCTGCCCGTGTGCGGCAGGGCCAAGGACGGAACAGCAGACAAATCCACCTCATCTCGGTGCTCTTGCTTCAGCAGCACTGGAAAAAGTAAAACAGTTTTTACAATTCCAACCCATCTGTATCCCGTGATAAATACACACCAATTGCTGTTTAACAACTACAATAGCACCGTTAGTGGTGTTGTTCCAATTTCCCTTCTTTTGTTCTGCTTTGTCTTCTTGGACTTTATGCCTGCTGTATGATGCCTGAAAAGCCTGAAAAACAACTCTCCTAGCATGTATTCAAGGGCAGGTATCTTCCCTTCTAGCACACTCCCTATGTATGTTTTTAAAGACATTTGCAACCCTGCCAGAGAAAGTCCAGTTCATCTAAGGGATGTACTTACTGCCAGAGAAGGGAGAGCTGCTGGGCAGCAGCTCTGAGTTCAGTATCACACACTAGGTAGGAAAAGGTGAAGGAAATTTTTAGCAGGCTTCAGGCTTTCCTGAGCCTCTGATCATGCTGACAGCCGAACTTGGCAACACACACACTAGTTTGAGTAGTGCACCTTGTTTTCACTACAGCAGCTCTTTAAGCACATTCCCCAATTTCAATGATGGCAGCACTTATAAAACAGAATTACAGATTGACACACTTTCAGTTACAGGTTTATTTTTTAAACTCTTGGTAGGCTCATGATAAGATACTGATCTCAAGTACAAGTAGTAGAAAAATCCTAACACTTAACTGCTCAGTTACTACTTTATAAAATACAGTTAACTAAATACTACACTCAAATGAACTGTTATACATATACAGTGGTTTAAGTGCTTGTGTAGTAACAGCTGCAGTTACAATTAAAGTTGCTTCTTATTTAAGTAGCAAGTGCCATTACTTTATTCCACCATTTAAATAATTTGAATACAGATTTTTCAAACAAAAATACAGTATAAGATGTGTAACTATCTTAGGAGCTGATATTCTTGAAAAACAGTTGACAAATACCACAGAAATCTGATAACACACTTAAATGTGCACTTGGCATACCAGACACCCCAGTAACACTGTCTAAATTTAAAAAGTAGGTAATTTTAGAGCACAAGTGAGCATAACTTATTTTAAATTTTGTTAACTAATGCAAGTTGGCTTTGTCAGCATATACATAAGTTTTAAGAAGTTTATATTAATATCCATATTGGACTTTAAAGGCTCCTTCAGATATCTGACTTCAAGTGCTCCAAGCAGTACTAAAGGGTCCGCACCACCAGTGGCACCTTGGGAATTCTGACTGCTCTAAATGAGTGTGCAGCTCTTCAGGGCAAAGAAAGGAAGAGGCAGGAGAGGAGCAGGCATTGCATGTCTTGTGTACCCACTTCCTCACACCAAGTGAGAGGGATGAGGATGTTTTAGCTACATTTACACTTAACATGTCCTGTTTTCACTTCTGGCTAAGTTACAAACTGCTTTCTCTCAGTAAGCTGCAATGTGTCCAGAGTGGGGGAAAAAATATTTTGATCACCTTGTATCCAAACTTGGTTTTTTTTTCTTTTTTGACATTTGAGAGTGGAAAAAATGCACGAATCTGTTCTATGAGCTCACTATCCTCTGTGTCATCACCAGGGTTATTTAAAGAGCAGCTTCTGAGATTCATCATCATTCTCAAGGAAAAGTAGAATGCAAAAATTATTCTGCAGGAAGTGCAACAAAGACATAACTGGCTGTAGTCACAGTACTGCAGCTTATTACCCTATATTTCACCTTTTTAACTAGACAAGCTTTAGTAACTGTTTTACAACCAATTCAAAGCTTATCTTATGCACCTGTGAAAGGGACAAGACTGTCTGAATTACTTTTATGTGTCTACTTTAAAAAACAAAATAAAATGCCAGTTTTGTATTTTCATTTAATACCTGGTGTATAGGTAAAACGTTGAGATTGGCTTTTTTTCCTCTTGCCATTGCAGAGATAGAACTGCACCTGAACTGCAGCTGTGATGGTTTTGTTATGGTATGGAGGAACTTCAAGTATGATGTTTGCCTACAGCAAAGTTGAAACAAGAAAGTTTTACACATTAAATACAAATGAAACTATTCATTACAGAAAAACTAAAACACTGATTGCAAAACTAAAGCACCCTAATATTTTGAAATGAGCAAATTTCAAGTTTATGTACATTACACAGTAAAAGATTACTATAAGCAAACTTTTATTTGGAGACTTTTTTCTTCTTTTAAACCCAAGTGCTCTAAAGATAATGCTTTAATTAAATAGACATATCATCCAAAGGATGCTTTGCTTATCTGCCAGAGCACAAAAAACCCTCTAGCAATCAGAGAATTGCATTTTAAATCATTAAGCTTTTAAGAAAAATTTTAATGCACTGGAAATAATTTGTCATCTTAGCAAAATTATCTTAAGTTTCCTTTTTTCAAGTTTTTTTTCACTGCTTTCACAACAAGCACACTATTTCCAGTTCCTTCAAAGCAGCATCTTAATGGCTATTTTATAGTGTTAAACCAATTTAAAAGTCTCCAATTGTCTGTCTGAATTAGCCAGTGATCTACTTACTTTTATAAATGAACTCTAAATTTCAGAACAACAATGAAAATGTCTATTTTCTCATTTTTTAAAAAAATAAGCTTTCTAAAGGAAGAAAAATTGTTTCTCACCCCTTGACACTTTTCCCTAATTATTTTCCCTTCTACCTCCCACTGAGGTCGTCCATCTGTTGAGAGAAATTTACAAATAATTCAAGCAAAAAGCATTTTCTTAACACTTAAATTATTAATCATAAAAATACTTAAATACTTAGTATAAGCCTGGATTTATTTTCAGTCACAAAGAGGCTGTTAAACTGACAGACACACGTTGTAAATGAAGAGTAGGGATGCTCTGGGAGTTCCAGCACTGCAGCCACTGTAAGCTGACTGAACTCCAAAGGAGGCTGTGTGCACTCTGAAGTGTACAGAGGGATTTCTCCCTCATTGTTCTGAAAACATTTTTGAAAGGCAGTTAAACTACTGCTACCACTTGTGGTTATTCAAACAAACATGCTGGTGACTGAGACAACCCAAGGCACAGGTTCCTGCAGCAACCCCCAGGTCACACAGTGAGCACAGCCCCTGCCCTGAGCCCACAGAGCCCAGGCTGCAGTGCTGGGAGCAGGGATCCCCCTGGGGAGCCTCCCCTGCCCTGAGCCCACAGAGCCCAGGTTCCAGTGCTGGGAGCAGGGATCCCCTCGGGGAGCCTCCCCTGCCCTGAGCCCACAGAGCCCAGGTTCCTGTGCTGGGAGCAGGGATCCCCTCGGGGAGCCTCCCCTGCCCTGAGCCCACAGAGCCCAGGCTGCAGTGCTGGGAGCAGGGATCCCCTCGGGGAGCCTCCCCTGCCCTGAGCCCACAGAGCCCAGGTTCCAGTGCTGGGAGCAGGGATCCCCCTGGGGAGCCTCCCCTGCCCTGAACTGAGCACTCAGCTCCCCCTCCCTGCCTGTCCTGCAGGTAACCAGGGAACTACAGCAGCAGCTGTGCTGCTCCCAGAGGGGTTCAGCTTGTGTAGCAAAATACATTATTACATAACCCCCCACTTATGTTCTATTGAATAGTAAAAATAATACAACTCTTATTTATATATACAAGGAAATAATAAGATGTAGAAGAACTGAACTTAGTTTGCAAACTTTAATTTTTGATCTTATTTTTTGCTACTGTTTTCCCAGAAGTTCAAATCAGACATTTAAGTCACAACAATGGCAATTTCAGCTGTTCAGATTTTATGTTTTATTGCTTTCTAACTAGTATTTATTTCATTAGCTTAGGAGTAAATCAATTCCTCTGCAGTGATTAAATCAGATATAACATGGCATCAGTGCCAAATAAAACATTACAATTAGTTCCCATTTTCACTTTTTTTTTTGTAATAAGGAGAAAATACATGGTTTGATCTGTCAACAACATCTTTCAAACACACACAATTTCAAGTTAGTTATCTTCTAATTATCTTCCTGAATCAGAAGTACTATTTCATTAATAATTGCCAACCAGCATATAGATCAGTGCCCAAATGAAGTTTCCAATTACTACCTGGGACTTTTTTTTCCTTTTTAAAACATCCTTACTTCTTAAAATCAAGCTCAGACAGTGGTTTGGCTTGGAAGAAAAAACAGCAACACAGTATTTACCTTGTCCTTTTTCAAAAAATATAATTTTGGATTCTGGAAGAAAATTGGATCCTGTCACCACCATTTCATGGCCTCCATTTACTGAGCAGCTGTTGATGCTGTACTTCTCAATCTGAGGAAGCTCCTGAGCAGATCGCTGAGCTTTAAAAATATTAAGGGAAAAATTATTATTCACAATTTTAAACACAGTGACATTTATTTTATGATTCTAACTTGAAGAATCAGGGGTGAAACTAAAATGGACATCTATTTACATACTCAAATCATAACTGTGTATGATTTACCTTTACTTTTAAAATTACTTTGAAATTACATAATTACAGAAAACACCAAGAAGACAAAGCCCAACAGCCTCTACTGTTACAGCAAATTAAATTTTCAGTTTAGTAGCACTGGTTTAAAAATTACTTTAGCAGTTTCTAGACAAAATGAATTCTAGGATAAATTGAGATTGTTTAAGGTCATGTCTTTATTCCTTAGTGCCAGTATGTAACAAATGAATTCTCCAGAAGTTCAGCTGTTCACTAGATAATGCTGTATAAAGACAAGTCATGGTACAGATTCCTGTCACTGAAATGGTATTAGCTTTATCTAGAACGAATATTTTCACTGAGATATATCAGCTGCCTCTGCTCCCACACAGGCACTACTGAAGTTGCTGTGTGACCGCACTGTGAGCTCAAAGCCCAAAACATTATTTTTTCTCTAAACCTCCAGGCTGCCATTTGGCAAGTACCATCTTTATTTAAAGATACATTAATTTTTGGTAATTGAGCTCTTCACACACAACGCTTTTTACACACTTGTTATATATAATTCTGGCAGTAAATATTGCCAGAACAACCACACTACTGACACATGCAGAAAACAGGAGTAGAAATGAATGGTGAAAGCCATCTTACAGCATTCCACAGGGATGGAAGCAGTCTGCAGAGACAGGACCTTCCCGCTGGGCTGGGGGATGTGCACGCGGAACACCAGGCGCACTCGCGTGTTCTTCCGCCCGATGTCCGTCTCTCCCTTCCGCAGCTCGATGTCCGAATTGCGCAGCTTCAAAATGCCAGCACAGTCAATGCTGGAGAGAGCAGAGGATGGGGGAAGGGTCAGGAGAGAAATGGAAGAAAATGAATCCAACTATTGCCAAAGTATACTCTTTCCTTTGTTAAAGAATGAAGCTGTTCTATTTTTCCCCACATTATGCTATTTTAAGTGTTATTTTAAAAGTCTGAGAACAAAAGAACTCTTAATGTGAGAACAGCAGCAAGTACTGGTGAAACATTTTGTCTTGTCAATGTCTAGCTGCTGTTATTAGAACCTTTATAAGATTATTTGTTATTGCACATTGTTTCACCTCCAAAGTGAGTTATTTAACATAGTAAACATCATTTACAAGGAGCAAGAGTCCAATATTTAGTTGTGGCTTAGGAAGGACTAGAGAATGACAAAGTGTACCCATCAAATCCCAGCTGCCATTCCATACAGTGGCCAGTTATTCATACAAGACACACAACCTCAAACAAATGACATGTATGCACAGGAGCTTCCCTGCCTCTTGCTCCTTCCCTTCTGACTATCTAAACTGGCTCGCCTTAAGAGATGTGTCTCTTAATCATGACCCATACATGTGGAAAATACTCTGGTTTGACAAGATTTTTCTTTCACCTTTGCAAAAACACAGAAGAGTAAAAGACACCCAGAACTGAACAGCTAACTCATGCTGTGATGTACCTGGCTGACATATTGTTTTCGGGCAGCAGTGGGATTTCCAGCACTTTGGTGCTGGCGATGATGATCTCCTGGCTGGCAGTGGCCACGGTTTTGCCGGTGATGCGGTGCACCTGGTAGAAGGCGTGGGGCCGCAGGTACCGATCGTCGGCCGTGCCGATGAACATCTGCAGGTTCACCGGCTTCTCGCTGTAGCCCAGGAGCTGAGGGAACAGGACACGGAATATGAACACATTATGACTTCTCCTGCATTTGTGTGTGCACAGCACAGGCACACGACTAGAGTTAGGAGTTAGTTAGGAGTTAGTTAGTCCCCAGAGTTAGGAGTCGGCAGGATTTCATCACAAACTTCTTCAAACTCTTCAGCACTCACAAAAGTACAGGTATCTGTCCCCAAACACGAGTATCAGCAACAATTACTGGAACAAATGCATATCAAAATATTATTATTTTTGAATCTCTTAAAGAGAACTGTTCTAGCTACAGAACTTCTACATCAAAGCTATGCTATAGGTCTGTTTCTGATATTGTTTTTAATCAGAGCCAAATTACCAGTTTTACTAAGATGCACCTAGATTCTAGAAATACTAAAATATTTCACCTTTTCTCCTATAAAAGGGAATAGTGATTTTTATTGAACTTAAGAAGTTTTGTGATACAAATGTATCAAGCTGGGACAAGAAATTTAATTCATATCTAGAAAATAAAGTGTGGTTTATTTTTGGCAAAGAAAATACTTTAAACCCCAGAATTTTGCAAATGTTGATTTATAGATCTTTCCTTTTCTCAAATACACACCTAACCACCAATGCACTCAGTTGTCATCAAACCACCTGTAGCTTAAGCTAACTGCAGTAATTCTGGCATGACATGTTGAAACATCAGAAAAAATAATAAACTGAATTTAAAACACAAAGCCCATTTTATAATAGTACACTGGTAATATTACCCAAAAGATTTACGGAAAAAAATGTAACCAACAGTAGCACTGAAGTTTCCTTTAACCACTGCAATTTTAAATCAGAATAAAGTCTTTCTTACAAATCCATTTTCCTTCACCTTCCTGCAATGGGCAGATTGATGCGTGCTGCAAGTTATATAATTTCTAAACTGCATTGGGGCAAATTTACGTTTGATTGACTTTGACATCAACTTCTGTTCAAATGGGAGGGAGGGCCAGACAGTCATTCTTTAAACGTGGTTTTGCCATGTCAATATTTTTGTCTCTAGGGAGAGTTATTTGGTCACACAACAATATTATCCAAGCTCTTTACAGAACTAACACTTAAAAACCAAACAAAACATGTCAATTTAACCTACTTAGAAGAGTAATTTAAGCCAGTAATCAGCAGCACAAAAGCCCAAAGCACACCCACACCCAGCAGTCAGAAGCCCCGCTGCTGGTGCACCACTCCTGACAGGGAGTTTATGGACCAAAGGAACGCCTGGTTTCTCTATTCAAGTCACAGCTCTGACAGCACCAGTCCCGTCACTTTTATTAGAGCTTTCTCAATCAAGAATAGAAAGTTGGGTTCCGACAGAAATCTGAAAAGTCTCTGTTTTCTCAAATATGTAATATCTTTTTGTTCTCCCTAGAGTTAACAAACAGAGCTAAATCCAGGTAAAAACCACCCAAACCAAAGGAGCCCTTCAGCCACTGAGTGGAGACAGTTTAGATTGTCAGAGTTGCTTCCCATGTAAATAAATGTGATAAACAAGCCTTTCCAAATGTTACAGTAAAGAACCTCCTGTAACATCAGTGTACTGACAGGTTTCTCTCCTTCATCTGCCAGAAGCCAACTATTAACTACAGGAACACAACTGGACCACAAGGAACTTTCCTCTTAGTATTGTGATGCCAGTGGAGTATAGATACTGTTACATCAATTAAATATATACATATGCATAAGTTCCTTTTTATACTTGATGCAGGACTCCAATGTCATTCCAAAAGGGTTTTTTTGGTTAAATACCAAATTAATATTTAAATTTTTTTCTATTAGTCTGAATTATTTTAGGAGCTTAAAGGAAATTTAGGACATGTATCAGCTTAGCATTTACAGCAGCCATCTTGTCACAAGTTGTCAACACTGTGACTCCACCATCCATTTTCCTCAAAGTTAAAATTAAATCTCAACACAATGGAATCCAGCCTAAATGTGACGTTAGTTAAATGTGTTCACTCTAATACTGGGAATTATAAAAATTACAAGCCAGACCTATTGAAAAATTTGAGTGACTTCCAAATGCGGTCACTGTGACAAAGCTAATTTCCAATTAAGGCTAATCTTCCCCTTCCCGAACAATGGACATGTACACAGCAGTTCTAGACACACTGCTGATATCACAGATAAGGAGAAGTGTGGGGACACTTGTCAAACTAAGCTGGTTTGCCTACAGTCCATGAAGACCATCTTCTACAAAAGCCTGCACAGAGCAGGAGCTTAGTTTAGGGAAGTAAAACATCCCCATGCCAGCAGTGGCACCAGTATTGCCTGGGAGACTCTATGGCCACAGAGTCCCTGCAAGGCAGCAGGGACTTAAAAAATACGTATTTTGTGGTGCAGACAACTTATTGCTTTCATTCAATGTTAAAATAAAAAGAGAAAAAACCCAAAACACATAAAGCCATAAATATAACCAATGTGTGTCATACCTGTGGCAATGAAGTAAGATGGGGTGGGAAAGAAAGAAAAAATTCCATTTCCCCCAGCACAGAGTGTAACCCAGGGCCTGATCACAGGAATGGGGTCCCATTAAAAGGAAACATCCCAGCCTGAAGGAAGCCATGACCAGGCTGCACAGTGTCCCCATGCTCCCAACAGCCCTATCCACAGCCAAAACCCCGTAAGATTAATAGGCTGTGGATGCTAAGGAGACAGTCTGATGTGCTAGTGAAACTCAGGCAGCTGGAGAGATTGTCGACAGAAAAACCCAACCTTTATTACACAAATTTGTGCTTTAGAATTAACATCTTCCCCTTAAACCTCATGTAGTAAGTGAGCTGACAGTTCCAGGCATGCCATGGACTCTGCAAAAGAACAATCAAAAATCTACAGTGTCTGTAATCAAAGATAACAGTCTGTGTAGGCCTGTGAGCCAAATTTTCAGTAGAAAATGATCAGATATCTCATGGAGAGAATGGCTGCATATCCCATGGAGTTTTTGTTACATAATGACTGGAAGGCCCCAACACACTGTGCACATCACCACAGAAGCTGAGACAGCCCAGGTCACACCATTCCTGAGAAGAGAGGGCAACGCTGGATTACTCTGCTAATTCTCCCGAAGCACCCCCACTGTGTGTAACTGCAGGTGCAGTCAGCACTTTGCTGAAGAGTATCAAAGTATTCCTTAGTCCATTCCATGGCTAATCCTGGTGAGAGCAAGCCTTGGATGTCCCTCCCTACACAAAACCTGTACAGAGTAAGCAAAGCAGAACTTTCTGCCCACCACATTTGGTCTCCACTGGAGACTCAACTATGACAGAATCTGCACCACTTTCTGTCTCCTGAGAATGCTGCCATCTCTCCTCCAAAAGAGAGATGGTACTTGGATCCTGAATTGACATTATTGATGCAATACCTACCTTGTGAATAATGAAGGAGACTTACTACCCCAAATCAAATCAGGAAAAATGACATATTTTGGAATTTAAGATGTATTCCTTTTAAACACAGTTTTGTTCTCATTCCAAAAATGTTGATTGTTCTTAATTTCATCGACAAAAGGGTAACCCTTTCTTATTACCTCATCTGCTTTATACACAGTTCTGTATGTTGAACAGCCCAAATATTTAGGGCAGTAAAAAAAAACCACCTCTGCTAATGTTTTTTTTATGAAAACAACTACATAATTAGCTTGAAAGAACATATATTTCGTTCAAATACATAATGAAGCCATGGTATCTGAACTTTTAGTTCACCTTAGTAAAGAATACACAATATACACAAATAAGAACACAATGTCTTTATACAGACCATAGGTATTTAAATCAACAGCATTTTACAACCTACTGGCAAGTGCTGCAGAATCACCACGATGAAGAAGCATTACAGTAAGGCACTGCAATATCAGAGTGGCCAAGATTCAGTCATGGGTCACTTACAGAGGTACAGTAACTTGAACTACTGGCTGAGCCCCAGGTAGGCTTTCAGGTGCACCTTCCAGCACTTACTCCATTAATGTGCAGTCCTAGAGCTGCTCACCACAAACAAAAAGTTGCTAATTTTACTTTAAAAAAAAAGACACACCACTTTCCCAGGAGCAGCAAACAGCGTGCTGCAGACAGCCAGTAAGTTACTGCACAGTGTCACTACTGACCTCTAGAAACCCTCCTCTGTAACAGAATCCTGACACACCACCCACTGCTCTGCCGAGGAAACTCAGCCAAGTTGTTTTTGTGTTTCTCTATGGTTTCCATAGCAAAGGTCAGTGCCTGCGTAAGTTAAACTAAAGCTGGAAGGCTGAAGACTGAAGGTCACTACAGGATAAGCCACAAGGGCTTCACGCCAAAGCAGTTCCAGTGTTACTACACTGCACACAGGAAACCCCTGCATGGCAATGGCACCTCAGAGCCTTTACCAAGTCACTGCAAAGACAGGCAGCTCATCAAGAAGTTTTGCATCATCAAGACGTTGTCTTTTAAATAACAAAAACATTCCTATGTTCTTCATGCACACGTGGAAAATCCTTTAAAAATGTGTAACACTAGAGACTATACAGATGAATTTGATCACTGAAGACAGCAGTATTTAAATTTGGAATTTTGTGGTACTGGTGAGAACCTTTCCTTGCTGAGGGAAGCAAAGAGGTCATTAATTAAGAGGCATCAACCTGGGAAAAGTAAATTAGCATTTTTTCAGATTATATGCAGATTATATTGGGGCCATATCTGGCTCACATGTCATCAGTTCCATGCTCTGATTTAAAGGAAACCTTGTAACACCTGAAAAGCTTGTAGGAAGACTTTTAAAAATCTCTAATACTTCAAAGTTTTACCTCCTCACCCCATCTTTTTTTAAATGAAGAAGGTTCTGTCCATGTTTTTCATTTACTGTTGCAGGCCAAGATTTACCAATCTCAGTTCAAGTGTAAAAGTTATTATTTATCCACAAGACATCATTTCCTAAGACATGCAACAAGACTTAGGAAAAACATCCAACAAAAAAATACACACTTCACAGTAACCAGGTACTTATCAGAAAACACCTGTACACTTGGAAATAGTCTGTTTTTCTGAACCAAAGTGTTCAAAACCTGAAATGCCTAACAGTGTCTCTGAATCCAAAAATGATGTCAGGGATTCATATGGCTGCACTTTCAGTCTTAGAATTAAGGAGAAAACGTGGAACTGGGGGCAAGTGTGTGGTATGGTAGTGGTAAGATAATTTAATCAGTTAGGTTTTATGCTCAGCTATGAAGCAATACTATGATACCAATAACAATCAGATGGAGTTAAAACCTATTTGATTATATTTTTAAAGCATTTTTCCTGAAAAACTTTCCAGCATTTATTAGAAAATCACCCTGCTTAATCAAACTTTTATTGCTGCTTAATACTCATGTTTTATGTTTTATGTGCCTTTTCTTGCTTGCTAATTGAAGATGAAGATTTGATCAACACTTCAGTGCTCCTTCGTCTTTGCACAATTAATTCAGTGCTTATGCCATTACTGGATTGGTGAAGTAGGCTGATTAGAAAGAAAGCTTTTACATACCAATAGGCCTCTCTAAAAATAGGGCAGAATCTTGAAATACAAGACAAGTTTGGGATAATCAAGTCCCTGAAGTTAACAATCTATCTTCACCAAATGCACCAGTAGCTATATAAAAATCCTCAGTTCAAACATGAAGAACAGGGAAGGAAACTCAGCTGTGCAAAGAACTACAAGCACTTACTAAGCATTTACTTCACATGGAGATTTCCAAGGCTTTTCAACACCTTGATATGAAAAGCATTTTGTAACTGGTTATTTCCTCCTTGATAGTCTCCCAGCAGCTGGATGCATTCCAATGACTTCTGTATTCCTTAGAGCAACTCCCAAAGTGACAAGGGAAGGAGGGCAAAAGAGAAGAAAGGAGGCCCCATTCTAGAGGGTGAAAAGAAAGATAAAGCTGTTCTCTTGAAGCAGGTATTTTTTCTTTTACTTTGGAAGACTGTCTGAGTAAAATATGGAACAATTTACCATGAAACCTATACAATCCTATAGGAAAAGTACCTTCACTTAAATTTCAGTCTGCTTCAAAGGTAAAATACTACTTTATTTAGTTTTAAAACTTAATTGAAAGAAAAAAAAAAAGAACCATGCCTTCTAGATGTTTTATCCTCTGAGAAAAGGGAGATGTGACCCACAAGTCTGTCTTTTGGACAGTGATATCAGAGAGGCACCAGTGCATGGTTTTGAAGAAAAAAATTTTTCTACAGCCATTTCTCCACCAGAATTTCCCTTTTGAGTGGTGTGCAGTGACTTTCTAAAGAACTGTGAGGAGTGTTGAGGTTAAAAGCTGAAGGGCTATCTGCCAAGCTGAACAGCACATCTATCAACAATGACTTGGGATGACAAGCAAGGGATGACAAGGATCCAAGGGCATGTAGATGAACATAATTTGAAACAAAAGACACAATGACTAACACCAGTGGTACAATTTATCATGAATTTATCAACAGTTGCATTTTGAAAAACTTGAAGCAAACCATATGCATAAAATGAAGAAACCAGAGTTCAGGGAAGCCACTGAAAGTCACACTGACCACAGTCATTCCCTGCAGAGATGCAATAAGTGCTGACCTATAATCTCCAATGAATTGTTTAAAAGAGACTGCAGAAATTAATGGAAGAAAACTCCATTCAGATCTCTTATGCAATATCCCAACCACTGGCTCAGAAAGTCTTAACAGCACATTGTATTTTTTTTATTATTTCTTTCTGATCCTGCAGAGGTTATAGTGTTACAAAAGCTTAAATATCTGATTTTAAAGTTAAATACATTAAACCAAAACATCTATTTCCCCTTCCTGAAGTGGAGCACTATTTTCTATCACTTCATTATTTGATGCACTTTTCTATCAACTGAGAAGGAAAAGCATGCACATCAGAAAAAGTATCTGTTTTTCTTTGTCTTTTGCTAAATAAACTTAATGAGTAGACTGAGTTGACGACTTTCAAATAGTACAGACCTTCAAAACTGTGAAAAAAAATAGTGACAGACAAAAGGAAAAAACTTTAATAAACTATTAGGTAGGGGCACAAGTCCAATTAAAAACATTTTAAAGGTCATCACAAAAACAAACAGATCCTGCAAAGGACTAAAGCAAACAGGTAATAGCAAATATCAGTTCATTATTGGTCATGGTACCATGTGTTTACACATGTACAGAAGATTCTTCAAGGTTCAAAAACTTGGATTTCTATTTCTAAAATCTCACATTTTTACACACTCACTGCTTGCAGACAGGATTGAAAGTGTTTCAAATACTGACTTCAGGCATTTTTGAGGTGTTTTAGTTCAGCCCTGTCCCATTTCACACCATGCAAAAATGGATATAATTTAAAAGCTACAACAGTGTTAGGCTAATACACAGTGCAGAATTGCCAGTCCCATGCAAGCAGCCATCACACCATCCATCTGCACTTGGCTCTACTACATTCTTGACAAAAAAAAGAAAGGGTGCTATTCCTGAAATATCAACTCCAAATGCTAATCATGCAATGGACAGGTTTGGGACAAGCACTGGGACAAGGATAGAAAGAGGCTATTCCCACACAACCTGTAGGAAAAAAACCCCAAAAACAAAAGAAAAACAAACACCATAAATTGGTTTTACTTTTGAAAAGAATATTTTAGAAAACATACAATACACAAAGCAGATGACTGTCATCCAATGTGCTGTTTTTATTGGTTTTCATACCTTCATACCAATTACTGCATTTTCTAGATAGAGTATTCAGACATACAGTAGGTGCATCACTTTTGCTATCTATTTTTGGGTTTCTGAAGCAGAAGATGCCTAAATAGTCATCAAACTGTTCTTGAAAGACACATAATTTTAGAATCTCATGCAAAGGTCAATATTTTTTCCAATACAGCCCATTACACAGTTCACAGAGGCTGAGACTTCTCTTCTGCCTTTTAGATTTATTGGCACCAAACAACAGTAGGCAACTAAAGCGGGAATACAGCCTGCCTTCTGGTGATGAACAACCAGAAAAAAATTCAAGACAAAAATGAAAATTAAAGAGGGAAAGACAGGAAGAATGGGAAGGGTCACAAAACACAGAAAACATGTGCTGTTTGTTGGGCATAGAGAACAGGGAGAATTCCAATATTATACCTGATATTCAAGTAGTTAAATTCATTGGCCACACAGAACAGCTGGGAAAAGGTGACAGCCACAGAATTACAGGCCAGGAAACACAGACTCGTTCAGACAATCCTTTGTTAATTTATTTTTATCAGATCATCTCTGACATTGCTTGGATAGATCCTCTTGTCAGTTACAGTTTCTTCCATCAGGACCCTGGCAGTGTTTGACAAGTTTTTTGAGAACACATTCCTGTTTCAGGACTTTCAAAGTTGTTCAAAGTGAGTTTGTTTTTGCTCAATTAGCTTTTTTCTTCCTCTGTAGTGCTTCAGTGATGACCTCAAGCTCTGCAATCACTTTAAACAGAGCTGACACTGAGTCCCTCTTTTACAGGTCTCCTTTAAACCTCACACTGTGAGGAGATGACTGTTTGCTTGTCAGTGAGTAGCAGTGCACAGCCATCTAAATAAGCTAGCATTTATTTAATATTGCTTGAATTTTTGATCTTACACCTTTTTTCAGCTGTATTACTGCTGAGTTGTCCATATGGATTACGTGATGCTTCCCCTCCTCTGTTACTGTGAATCAGCTACTGAAATAATTCTGCTTGTGGCAGATGAACAGAATGATTCTATCCTTAAACCCTTGGCAGTATAGGAAAGATTCTTCTGGCCCAGGCAAATTCTTAATAGAACTGCTCCAAATTTACCTTGCATACATGGGCTTTAAGTGGATTTGATAGAGTGTCTGTTGCAGATACATTACCAATTGTAGAACAAATTACCCCTATCATAGTTCATATCTATAAGTGATTCCCACAGTGGTAAGTGGCCCCAGGACAGATATTCCTTGCACACAGAATGGTGCTAAGTAGCTCTGAGCTCAACAGTCCCTGACTACATCAAACTGTAGCAAGATGACCATCATGTAGATCACCTTCTTCCCTAGCAACAGGACAGATTGTAAAAAGGAAATTCCTCTTGTGCACAACACAGCTTTTATAACTTACTACCAGAAGATGCCATTAAATTTAAAATACTTGAGCTCAGAAAATTGCAGAAAATTACATGAGTAAAAAGAACACAATATATAAAACAAATTTGCTTATTTTAAGAAGAAAAATTTGTTTCAGATCAGAAAATGAAGACAAAAGCAAAAACCACCCAAACTATCCCTGTAAGAATCTTATCATATGCCCACCTGCTCTAAAAGGCTTTTCTGTTTTTGATCATAGGCATTATCCAAGTGAAGTCTCATGAAGAACCCTAACCAGTTTAGACAGAGGTAAAAGCTCATTCTAGCATGTTTTAAGTGCAAACATCATTTTATGTAGAATTGGACCCATGGGAAGGGTGGGAAATTCAAGTGGTGATGACTGTTCATTTAGAGTTGGATAAAATGTGACAGCTCCTAGTTTAAAAGGCTTTGTAGATGGGTGAATTGCAGACTCCAACCTATGAATTAGAATGTAAAGGTAGGGAGTGCTCACAGGCTGTCTCCTGGCAATGCAATACAAAATTTCCACATAATTTGGATGACAAAAGTTCAACATGCTACCTTTCTCCTTGCAAACCTTTGTGCTATATTATTTATTCCTTCCCTGTGAAAACTGTCAGCATTTTCAAGCAGATTCTCTACCAAGGTAAAAGAAACTGTTCCAGATGACATGGATTAGGTGGAACATACTCCCAAGAAAGCAGAGCTTAAAATGAAAGGTATCTGCTACTTAGAACATTTTGCATTAAAAAAATCTAGAAACAAGGGAACATCATTACAGAATTAGCTTTCTTAAAGTTAGGAGATATACAAAGCAAAGCATGATGCTCCACTTATTTAATTTCCTCCCATTTGCAAATAAGCTGATTAAATGTACTCACAACAGATGATGCCAAATTTGTCAGAAGCTTAGTGTCCTAGCAACAGGTATGGTACAGTATTAGCAATAGATTAATGACATGCACTAATACATTAATGGCTCGAAGCCATGTACTATCTTAAAAATCTTTACTTTAAATAATACATCAAGTGCATATGCAGAACTACAGAGGCTCCACAGTTTGGAAATGAAATACTCCAGCTTTCTACAAAATAATGTTCAAAAGCAAAACAAATTGTGTAAGAAGCAAAGGCCTTCAGGCACCCAAAACTGTGGCAGTTGGTCTTGACAAACGCTGTAGGTCTGTTCCAATTGAAATATTCTATTTACCCACTTCCTTTCTCATCTCTCAGAAAGAGACACTGGTTAACACACAGCTGTTTTACACAGGAAAATGCTGAGCACTTTATTTCAATGATCACACACATGAAAGTGATTGGTCTAAAGCTAAGAGCACCAAAACCAAAAGTCAGAAGCAAGTAGTAACACATATTGTGAGTGCATTTGTGTAATAAGCTTCCAGAAGTACTGGAAAACATTTCAGTTTGCATTTAAGATAAGCAGTATTTGTCTACTTACAGATACTTCTTAGTATGAACTTTTCCAAACTTGGCCCTTCCCATACTGTTTTTCCCAGCAGTGAGTGAAAAGTAAATACAAATCAATGCTTTGTTTCATAACAACTTCCTATCTCCCGTCAAACACAACAATTAATTTTCAATCCAGCTGGAAGAGACCAAATTGCAAAGTAGAATATTGATTTGCATTTGTATTCATTTTAATTTAGAGAGGCGTAGGACAATGCATGTGTTGAAGCATGAAACTGTCAGACACATAAATATTATCCCATTTTTAAGACAGCATTGTTCTGTAGCAAGGTATTTCACAATTCCAATGCAAATAAATAGCTATTAAAATCATTAAACAAAGTCACACAGACTACAGCTCTGTTTTTTCTAACTTGAATCCAGTACTGCAGCTTAGAAGCATCTAGTTCTGTAAGCAAAAGAAAGCCTACATATTTGTCAAATCTTATAAACATCAGCATAAATTCCCTTAATGCAAGTATTAGTGCAAAACATAAGCATCCAGAGGAAAAAAAAACAAAGAAAATATTGAATGCAGTTCACAGAAGTTCAGGAAAGACTTACTTTGTCAGCTAAAATCTCCCAAGTTTCTGTTCTCATGAATGATGGGTTAAATTTCACTGCCAGCACCTCGGCTTGTGAAAGTTGCATCTCCTTGTCCTCCACTGACTAAAGCAACGCAGAGCTCCACATGAATAAACGTGCCTTGTCAGCTTTCAGATTCCAGCATCCTTCATTTTCTCTAGTTTGCAGCACACACTTCCCTAATAAGTACTTGACCCTTGCCTTTCTGTGCTAAGAAATCCAGAGGTCTGACAATAGGAGAAAGGTGGTGCTGGTTAGGCCGTGTATTGTGATGAGAAGAAAAACAATGAGCAACTTTGCAGGCATTGTGGAAGTTGGATCAAGAGTTCAGTTTAAGAATGGAAACGGAAGAACAAGGAAAGACATTCAAGAAAGAAGATGGGATAGAGATAATCAGCCCTTTTTTAGAGGGAGAGAAAGGAAAGATGCAAAGTCTTAAGAGGAAAAAAGGCATAATGAAAAAGTTCAAGGCAAGCTATCAGAAAAGAAACAGTTTGATAAACAGCCCAAAGAATATGATTAGGATTCAGGCTGACAGAAGAAATTCATCAGATGAAGAGCCTGAAGGAAGGACGTTGCTTAGACAAATTAAAAAGAGCAGGTAGTCCAATACATTTAAATTCTGCTGATATATCTTCATTTATGTAGATAATATAGGTAATGATGTAATTACAGAATTCACTTGCAAGAGAGCAGGAATAATGTAAGGAGGAGAAGTGACAACATGTTTATACTACACTATGAGTAGGAGAAAGAATGGGGACTGATTATGCCAATCCTACCAGCATTTTGCATCTGGTGCACATCACAAGAGTGACGAGTTACTTCCAACTACTGGAAGAGCATAAATATATCAAATAAATTTTTAATGTATAGACTATAGCAAAATATTTAGGACTGAAACACTGACTGTCATTTTACTGGAAAAGAAAATGAAATATTCTGGATTTGGAGGAAAAGACAAACTGTGCTGTAACCTTGCTGTAATCAGATTTTTTCCCCCCTCTTTGTTTTATAAAGATTTTGTAACTGTTGTCTGATTTGACTTATAAACAAGCAGTTAAATTTTGTCTTAACCTGGCTTGGGACTAAGATAAAGATCATTAAGCAAGATTGAGGTAAGTAAAGAGACACTGCTTTCACCTAAGGGTGCAGCAAACATAGACCAAGGCATCTGAAGGAGTCCCCCAGTTCCTCAGCACCACGTTCCCCACATCCACTGAGTGAGGGTGGGTTCCCTCTCAAGCTGTGTGAGCAGCTGACACCACGGATATTAAAGGAGACAGCACTGACTACCCCTAACCAATCCAGAAGTCCTCCAGCACAGAGCAAGGTATTTGTGTACACACTTGAACACTCAAAATCAGAGAGAAGCACATCACACCCTGTCCACACAGTTATTCCAACAAGACTAAACCCACACATCTTTTCTCTTCAAAGAGAACATGATACCAAAGCTAAACGAAAGCCAAGCCTAATTTACCAGGACCTTGCCTCTAATTCTGAGCTCAACAATAATTGGTCAGTGTTTGTAAAGCATTTAATTAATATACTGCAGATGCCATTAGCATTTGGAATATACAGCATTAGCTATAAAAACCCAGCTTTAATGGTAAGTACCAGTTATTGAAACAGTGTATCCCCACCCTCCGGAAGTGCTGCCTTCTGCATTTTCTTCAAACTGATCAAAACTGTTCTAAGAGACAATAAAACTTGCATGATTCTGTTAAGACAACTGACACACTGTCAAAAAAGAGAAACCAAGAAACAAGTTTTACTTGCCCTTGCAAATAACCATTCCAATTCTAATGAAACTAGGTGACGCCTCACTTTTTAAGGTCATAACCAACATTAAACTGTGAGTAAGATCCTTTGATTTACACTGAAGAAACAGAAGGGCCAAGTTCAATTTACTCCACACATTTAAGTGAAAGTTAGAGGAATTTATGGTTACCATTTCACAGAAGTAACCTAATAAAAATATGACCAAGAGGCATTTATAGTATTCAGAAGCTGTTTCAACCCTGAAAGAAAGATTTCTTATTCTGAAGCTTTACCACATTTCAGTAGAGCTCCAACTAATCTATTAAAATAACTTTTTACTTGCCCCCACACACACTCCTTCCTTCTGTAAGTTCATGTTGGATATGTTAGGTAATACACTACTGCACTGTGAACCCATTCACAGGCATAAAACTGCATACAACATAAAATTGTGACATGCCTGTAACTGTAGCAAACTGTAAATTTTTTAACATCTAAAACTAACTTTTGTATTGAACTAGTTACCATTACATTTAAGGAAAAAATCTTGCCCACGAAAGACTGTAAGCTTCACAAAAGGGAACAATTCACAGCATTGTAAATACTAATAACTGTAGTTAAAAAATTACCTTCTATTCAAGAAAGCCAGACTTCCTACCTTCACTACAGGGTGTCCTCCAGTAGATGCTTTTACTGCTCCTCTGCTTCCTTCTGTTTCATAGTGAGCTCTGTGATGAGTTTTAGGCTGGACTTCTATTTTCAGTTCACACTGCCCGTAATGGCTTGGTAAAGGCCAGTCAAGAGGTGGCAATGAAGATGTGCTGCAATCAAGATGAGCACACCATGGTTACATGAACTGTGCCATCTGGCCACAATACAAACAAAGTCTTCACTGTGAAGTACAGACAATGATGTCACTTTCCTAACAAATGATCACCAAATAAGAAAAGCTATTAGGCTAAAACTGTTACATGAAAATCCCAAAACTTTGCCGGTACATTAAAATCTTCAGTTACAATGGAATTTCTTCTTTGCAACACCTGAAAGAAAGAAAGGTACTGTATGACCCCCAGCCCCACATTACCAGTGCTACTCTAGAATACCTTTATATTACCTTTTTATCCTCAAGTATATCAGCAAGCAAATTCAAAGGTGGTTTAGAGGGAACAGGCTAAATTCAATCTGTCAGTCATTAAGTTTTAACTCTTTGCATTATTATCTTCCAGCTTGTTGTTTTTTGTTTTGCTTTGGCAAGCACTGCACTTTATTAACTATCATTAAAATGAACAGTATATGATCATCCAAAGTTTTAAAATGCTAGTTGTTATCTAAACATAAAGACTTATTGCCACAGGCAACAGAGACACCTAAAGTGTTCAGCTTATCCACAGACACACCTTTATACACAGTAGCAAAGCCACTTGCTACTGTGGAAAAGAACAAGATGCAGTAAAGAACAAAATGCAGTAATACAAGTAATGTGGAAGAACCTCACACCAATGTTTTCATACCTACCCTTTTACCTGCACAGATTTATAGACTTAAGATTCTAATAAGATGAACAGTCAGATTCAAGTCAGTAATTACCTGGTAGAGTAAATTAAATTATGAACACTTAGAAGTGAGCATTTATAGTATTGTTTATCAAACAAAAACATTTATAATAAAAATAAGCTTCTGTTAAAATACTTTTGTACTACCTTACTCTGACCAACAGGGAAAACAAATTAGGTTTTAAAGCAATGGACAAATATTGGTTTGTGTCATCATCTGGGAAAGCTCAGTTTCATTTCTTTCCACTTTACAGAAGTCAGGTAAAACCCCACCACCAATCCATGCAAATTATCACAAATGAATAGCCATAGGCCCATGAAAGATAAATGGTACCTTTTGGAGAACTTAGCTAAGACATATAAAAACATATCCACAATAGAGAAAGAAGATAAATGAACAAAAAAAGAAATCTCTGTCTTTAGCAAGTATCTGGAGGGACTTGGGCTCAGCCTGCAGCACCACACATCTGCCTTTCACTACAGAAATCCTTGTCATTAAGAATGGAAAAGAGGGAGGAGAAACGGCACTGCTTGCTGGCCTCCTCCTGGAGAACAACCCACAAGCCTGTGGATCTGCTGCTCCATGCACACCTGTACTGTGCACTCCAGAAACAGCTGGCATTAAAACATAACCCTCTCCTGAGGCACCTTGCTGAGAGAAACGGGAGGAAGAATATGAGTATTTCCCTTTCTTCTCACTGAAAGGCAGAAATGTGATAAATAAATGATCTCCACAAGCATTCAGTGTGCAGCAAAGAGGCTTCTTCCCCCCATAAGGAGGGAGGGCTGATGACTGGTCCTCCCACAGCAACAGCATTTACTGGGTAGGAGAGGATGGTGATGTCAACAATAAGAGGGAAATGTCAGGAATGCAGTATAAGCCCAATCCTTCCAGATACTTACCATGTACTGCCTAAATACTACTACTGGCTACTAACTACATCTTGCCATTCACTTCTATAGCTACTGAAGGAGCAGGACTCAAGCCTTCAGTCTGAAAAGGAAAGAAAATGTCAGGATTAGAAGATACTAAGAGAGCTTGAAACAAAATGTAGCACGTGAGAAAAATTTTTATAGTATTTCTGGAAATCTTTTTATCCCCCATATAACCAAATTCTTATTTCAAAATAGTTGGTCTACACTGTGAACAGATATGGTACCTGAGAGAATTCTGTTAATGCACCATAGGCTATCTACCAGTTACTGGGAGGTACTAGTGAAAGTTGAATGATAAACTCAGTCAAGAAAAAAGTATTTGTTGCTCATAACCACTCTCCATACAGTCTGAGAGATTTACTCTCCATGTAATTAACTATTAATAATGTGGCACAAGTTGTATCAGACTCCATTATCTTCTGAAAAAATATCTGGCATACTAGAACAAACATGGAGACAAGTAAATAACGAAGTCTCAAGATTCTGTCATTCTTTGAAAACAAACAGAAAACATAATGAGAGAGCAAGAAAGGGCACTATGCACATGCAGATGCCCAAAACATTAAAGAATTGCAAAGCTTTCAAAACACAGATCCCCCAGTAAAAGAGGCTGTACTGCATCAAACAGATGTTTTCTAGATGTAGCTGGCTGGAGAGCTACAGCTGCTTCCCTTCTGATGTTGGATATCTGAACTGTTGTTTCCCTCTGCGTATTTTTCTTGCTGTCTCTATCACTCTGAACTTCTCAGCAGCAGTGGATTCTTAAAAGGTTTTAGAGTACTCTGTCATGCAACTTTCTGCTCTGTAGGGATAACAGTTTTATGTATTTTTGCTTTTACATCACTTTTACACATTTTTGAGACAACCACCACAGAGATACATATTGAACTGAATCAGTGATGTAACTTAAGGTCATTTTGAAAGGCAAAATTTTTAAACCTATTAATTTACCAGAGTTCCAGTTGTCTCTACACCTTGAAGCAGAACTAGGGGGCAGGAGGCAGGGTGGAAACTTCCTAGCCAGCACTGTCACCTTCTTAAAGTCACATGAACCCACAAGCTGGGATAATAAATACATTTAAAAAAACAACAGAATACAGTCTGCAAACTCTTGGTGCTTTTTAAAAATTTATTCTATGTATAATTCAATATCAAATGAGAAAAATCATGTCAGCTTTTGGGGTGTAAGGGGTAACATATGTGCATGTATTTTGAACACTTTCTGATATGAAGCAATGCTATTTTTGTACCAGATGCTGAATATGGGAAAGTAGGTCTGAAGCTGGTGGCTCTACTGCATTTAAAGGATCCATTCTCAAGAAAATATTATTCAGTCTACACTATTAGGTGAGGATCAGCAGTAAAACTGTTAGACTTAACTCACCAGTTATCAGTTGTAAACTGTGCATTGAAGTTCAGTGATCTCTGATAGTGCAGAATTTATGTTAAGTTCAAAATTTAGTGGTGCATTACTCTTAAAATAACTGGAACATATTTCAGAATAAGCAGCTCTCAGCTGCTTCAGAAATGAAGAATTTTTTCTGCCTCTCTCCAGTTCACACACAGCATGACAGCATCTGGGTTATTGATAAAGACATCTAACTCTGCATTCAGAACCCAGATCTGCTGCTGACCATGAGGGTTTTTTCAGGTTATTTTAGAACAAAAGATTAAGAAAAATAAGAACCTTTGTGCTTTAAAACCCTTCACTTTTTAGTCTTGATAGGGGGGAACACGTTTGTAGATATTCTCTGTTTCATTACTAAGTTCCACCCAGTTCAGTGCCAAGTTATTGTTATAATAGCTAATGACTTAGTCTTTCACAGAAGTTTCTCTCTTTTTTTTTTAAATGAGTAAAAACCTTGTTAGTAATGCAGTAACCTACTAGTAAAGCAGCAAAACACAGGTCAGGATAGGGAAGTAATGAGTGACAGTCATTCTAATGCTTTCATTAAATCAAATCTTAGCATGTTGTTGAAACAGCAGCAATCTGTAAACCTGAAAGTGTTCTTCTGGTAATACCAAGGGAATTTTATAATCTGATTAACGCAAGCCTCCAAAAGCTCATACTCATATCACACCAAGACTAAAGACTTTACAGAACAGCAGCTGTTAAAGGGAATTCAGAGGTAAAGAAAGAACCCTTCAGTAGCATTCTCTGCAGAAGCAACAGCATTTAATGCTATCACTTCACTGAAAATTTTATCAGTATTAATTTAACAGATACCTTCTCTGCAACCATGATCTCCAAAACAGAACTGATTGATGAGGAAACAACTGATATTCACCATAAGAACAGTCAAAGGTGTCCATAAGGACTTCAGTATTCAGCCCTGCAGAAGTCAGGGCCCAGCTGATGGGCTGACTATGCCCCTCTCACACAGGAAGAAACTCAGGCCAGGAACAAGAGCACTTGTTTGCATTTGACTGTGGCCCCAGAGCAGCACATGTGGCACAGAAGGAAGAACAAAGTCTATGGGAGCCATTAAAAAGAATCCAGTTAAAAACTTCAACCAGCTCCCTTCCACTTGTAGCACTGTTCCTGGATAACTCCCCGGACAAACAGCAGGGGCTCTGTGCAGCCCAGGTGCCGCTGTTGGTGCCTCAGCTGGAGCACAGGAGCCATCAGCTCAGCTTCAGTGCAAAGCTCTCCTGGGCTGCTTGCTTGGCAACTTTCTGAGCACAAGTGCAACTGATAGAAAAACTCATTTTAGCCACTCTATGAAAATGTTCCTGCCTTTTCCTATCACTAATTCTAGTAATAACCTTTCAAAGACACCCCTGAGAATCTCCAGATACTTGTGAAAGTTCTTGATTCCTTCATTGGTTGAAATTGCCAGATCTCCTAGAGTGATTCTTGTATTGATTTTCAGTTGCAGCAAAACTCAAATTTTCCACTTACAGCTCTTCTCAATGCATCAAAAGGGAAAAAGTTCACTGACCATACATGGGATATTCTGTATTTTTCCTTCATCCCAAGTTTTTGCAGAGATGAACCCACAGTGTAATCTGTGACAAATCAATGTTGCAATGCAACAGCTCCCTGAGAATCTCAAACCATAACTATGATCCAATACTGTGGTTTTCAAGAACTCTTGTAGAGCCAAAATACTGCTGTGGTTGCTCTTCACTGCCTGGAACAAAGCAATATTCTCCCTGGTAGAGGGAGAGGGGAGGAAATTCTGAAGTTAAGAAGTTTGGGGCCACTCCAGTGTCTGCAATGGCTTATCAATAGACTTTATAAATAATGCTGACACTCAAAATACCACTGTTCTACTCCTAGCAGACCCACAGTTAACGATGCTTTCAGAGTATTGGTACAGTGTATTGCCATGTAGAAATCTGTTCCATCACCCCAGAACAAAATAGAGAGCTGAATAACATGTACAGCACAAAGGTCCTGTATTAAACACTGCCTGAATTTCCCTGGATTCATTAATGCTGTGTAAACACTACAGCAATAGCCTCACTTATTAAAAATATAAGAGGTTCAAAGTTCTTTTGCTTGTCTCACTTAAGTGGGTCCTTATCTTCAAAGTCAGTGATATGCAAATATTTTCACTTTAAAGTTTTGCTAGTAGAATAGCTGGTGTTATTTCTATTTATCAAAATAAGGTGATAAATACTTAACAGACTAACTTTGCCTATAGTCCACTCACATTGAAAGACTTCTTAAAATTAAGACCAAAGTCCGAATAGTTATGGTAAAAGTAGGACATAATTCTGTTCCTCTCTGTTCCGTAGACTTCTCAGAGAGGACTCAGACAAGAGAAGCAGATTTTCCAAGTATTCCACTATCTACCACTACATTTAAACTAATGTCTTTTTCTGAGAGAATACTGTCAGCAATCCCAGCTTCCAGCAGTAAAATACTCTAAAATTATCAGAACATATCCATCACTAAAAAGATTTCTGAGCTGTAAATACATCTGTCAAATTCTGTTTGTTCACCACCACTAGAACAAAGAAAGTACTTGATGTCCCATCACTTCTCAGTGTTACAGATTAAATTTGTGACACAATTGTGTGAAGACAAACACCAATTTATGTAGTAGTTTTTAAAACAATCTCTAAGTCTCTACAAATTCCATAAGGGAAGTAAAAGAAAGTAGGTTTTATTTCAAGATTTTTGACCATTAATGAATATTGTCTGGTTATCTTCCAGACACAAAAGCACCACTTGTTGCCATCAAATACTGTAGGGCTAAAGAAAGAAAGAAAAAATGAATGACTCAAGTTTACTACCCTGCAAGTGCCTGTGTGCTTGAGACACAGATTCTCAAGATATAATTTAAAGATCCTAAAACTTACTGTTCCACTAGTCACTCATGCTAAATTTTAAGTTTAAAGTGAAAGATAACAAAAAAACAAACCTAAAAGTGAAAATAACAGCACTCCCACGACTTTCAGTTGCATCATCAGTGACCATTCTTCTAAAAACAGCCCCACGTTACCTTCACCAGTGCTGGCCATGTCTGTGATTGTCCTTAACTCCCTAATTCCACAACCATGGTTAGCACCATCAGGGTTGTGATCTTTTATGAATTGTACTTTTAGAGTGAAGTCCTCACCAAAGGTATTATATTATATCCCCTGCTTAGCAGAGATTTCTAGGCCATCCCACTCTTTTTATACCTCTTGTTCAAGTATAAAAACTATTGTAAAACAGACTGATTTTTTTTTTTCTTCACTTTCTGGAAATCTTACAATTTAAACTCCAACAGCAAATGTGCAAGAAAGTAGTAAAATCAGCATATTTGTGGAATGTTGGGTAAAACACAAATGGGGAAGTTAGATCTACTATCACTGCATTAAGATCCCAAAAAGAAAAGGATTTTCCAAGTGGAGGGGAGGGAAACATGAGACACAGATAAAGCCATTTCTTATCCATCACTCTGTGGAAAAGCTGGGGGTGAAAGAAACAGGTATAATAAACAGTGACAAGAGTAACTATGTAGTAAATAAAATTATCAAAAAACTTAATTTCTGCATATTACCTAAAATGACCAATTGAATCTGCCATCATACTTGGTGAGTGACCTCCTTGACAGACACTTCCACTATTCCCTGCAGGGGAGCCACTTCCCAGTTCTTCCACCTTGCAGGAAGGAATTGCTGCAGTGGTCCTGCCCCGTCCCTTGCCTACACTTATCTTTGACAAGGGAGCACAAATGTGACTCAGGGCATGCAATACAGACATTTTTCATATGCCACAGACTGGCAGATTATGGGTTCTGTGAGCAAATAACATCTAACAAAACAGTTTGGATGGCATCTGAAATATGACTAACATGCTCAAAAGCATGATATACATTTTTAGATTTTGTTAAGCATTGCACACTTACTGAACACAGAAGAGAGAAGGAAAACATGGTCAGGACTTGACAGATAAAGTAGATAACAGATTTAGAAAATTTCAGACAGCATTCAGAGAAGAAGGTGCTACCTGCACATTTCACACCAGAGCACACATGAGGCAAATTATGCCCCTTCTACCAGGGGTCAGCAGCTGGGTGTGCACTTCATCTGCTTGGAACCAATGCTCCAGTTTACTGCAGGCACTACTCTGTGCCACTACAAAGTCTATTGTTATTACTGTATACTGAAACTTATACTACAATTAATATAATTGTACATACAATATGAACTGAATACATACATAGCAATGATATAATGCTTTATGACAACTAAGATGCTCACTTTTGGTCACCATCATAAACTATTTAGAAACAGTGGATCTCCCTGCATTTAATTTTTATTCATAAAGCATAAGGGTCAACTTAGCTATCCTGGTTTATAAGAAACAAAATTATAAAATATTTTATGACAGAATGGAATGTTTTACGTACTGAAGATGCACACTGCCATAGCCCCCATGGAACAGGCTACAACTGCTAAGTAATTCAACATTTCACTGAGGACACAGCTGCCAGTGCAGCCATTTCCACTAATTCAACAGGCAGCCAACATTCTTGGCAGCAAATGTACACAGCTTAACAGATTTATGTAGTTTACTTGTGTACAGGTGTAGTCTTCAATGTCCTCTGCCTGCTTGCCCATCTTGTATGTACAGCAGTTCTTCAGTGCTAGCTTCTAAATAATTTCTGACATTAAAAGAAATATTTTTACTTTTTAATGAAAACATTAAAATTGCTTTTTATTCAGTTTTACTCATCAAGTTCTCCACAGTACAAGAGGAAATAGGTTTGAGTTATCTGTTTTTTAAACCACTTTGATCATCCCACAGAAAACCATAGATCCACACCCCATCTTGCCACACACCTGTATGTTCATGACCTCCAACCCTTCAGTAGTGCTCACCTTTTGTGAGCTATGTTAGCCTGCAAGCTGACAAAAATGCCAAGTTAGGACATTTTATATCCTACATAAATAGAATACAATTCCAAAATACACAATTAAGTTAAAACAGTCATCATTGTTTCAGTTTGAATGAAAAGATTTTAGTAACAGATTGAACACCTATTATTAACAGATGGCAATGGAATTTTAAAAAACCCCAGACTTGAAGACAGTTAACTTATCTGTTAACACAGTAGTTTCAGACCTGGTAAAACAGATTTTTCCAGCTAGCAGCTTTGAGTCTTTACTGTGAAATTTTACATTCACAAACAGTTACGTGGAAGAACATTAAAGGAGGGGGAAAAAAAAATNTTTTGCCAGCTAGCAGCTTTGAGTCTTTACTGTGAAATTTTACATTCACAAACAGTTACGTGGAAGAACATTAAAGGAGGGGGAAAAAAAATAAAACCTGTACAATTCTGAGGAGAGAAATCAAAATCTGTGGTTACACAACTAAGCAAAAAATAACAAAATGGCTGAATAAACATTGTTTAACTATATTTAGCTATTAACAAGCCAAGCTAGGTGACAACTTCTCAAGAATTTATACAAGCTCCATGACTTGAAAGATCACAGAATTGATCCATCTAAAAAGCAACAGAATGGGAAGGAGGGGGATTTTTTCCCGCAACTGAACCAGTTCCTTCTTCTGAGCCTGCACAAATCATCCTGCTAGCACATGACAGGACTGCAAAAGGAAAAGACCTATTTAATTCTATGGTAGAAGTACCTTAGAACTATAGCCCAGACATCCATTCTTTCTGGATGATTTTCAGCATGGCATACAAATTTTTTTCTTTATTCTATTTCTAGAATTATATGAGCCCAAAGAAGCAAGTAGACACAAAAGCAAATAAACTCCCTACCTCTTTTGTGATCTCCCAGTTTTATAAAGCCAGGTAAGTCTGGTTTCCCTAGCTATATTAAAATGTCAAGTGCTCAGATTAGATGGAACTGCAAAGCGTGTACAAAATCCACAGACATTTAATTCAGCTGGGCTCTGTGCATATACACAAACAAACTTAAATAAAACTAATCCTATGTTACAATGCATCCACTGTATTTTTAAAAGATGATGTGTATTTGGTAGCTCAACTTGTTTTTTCCTAATTACAACATCTTGCCTTCAACAAGTTTTCTTTAAGAATCTTAATGCACCACTGAAATAGAAGGCCATTTACATGCCTATTTAAGATGCACAGGAGGGCAGGACTCTCTGAGGACTCACCGAAATATAGGGGTGTGACCAGGCTTCGGTTTGTTCCACGTAAAGTGCGAAGGAACAGAAAGGAATTGGTCTCCGGGCAAGTCTTTTTTCAAGGTGTGCTGAGATCCAGAGCAATCATCTACTGCAGTTTCAAGGGATGAGGACAAGTTACCTTGCTCTTCGGGACAGAGATCTAATTTTCCAGATAAAGTGGCAGTCTGATCCTCTGAGGTCTTTCTTGTTTTTAGAGGAATATCAGTCTCTGTACAACACTGAAACGGTGACAGGCCAGAATTAAGGCCCTGTACGTTATGGATGGAGGTGTTTAGCCACGTGTCTTCTGTTATGCTTCCTCTGGGAGAATGGCCAGGTGATGGAGTTGGAGAATGGTGAGGAGAGAGAGAACCAGCATAGCAAATCTCAGCACTGGAGTGTCGTCGCTTCCCACAGGGAGATGTAGGTCTTGATGAGGGCCTTGATGTCGGTCTAGGGCTCAGCCAGTTTTCATCTGTAATACTAGTTCTAGGAGAATGGCAGGGGGACTGCCTGGGTGACAAGGCATGGCCAAACCCGTAAGGCTGCTGCCACGATTCATCACCGGGACCTCTCGGAGAGCCCCCAGGCGATGCCAAAGGAGAGCCAAGGGTAAACCGAGCAGCTGCTTCGTTCAGCTCCGAGTCTACGTCATCATAAACGTGGGAAATGGATTCACAAGAGGAGGCATCTGAAAACCAACTTCTGGATGAAATGCTGCTGGCAGGACTTGGACTGAGGGATGATTCCCTGTAGGATGGCTCAAGAGGAAGATAGAGATGGTCCCGGGAAGGCCTTTCCATGTACTCATTTTCTGTGCCATTTGTGTGCAATTCATCTTCGTTGGCCTCGATCCCCTGATGGCAGTTGGGTGAAATGGATGTGATTTGAATACTGGGGCACTCGAAGGGTTTGGGTCCACCTAGTGGACTGTATTTGGACTCTGGTACCTCACAAGTGCCTTCATAGTTCTTGTGACTCGGAAGTCTCGTAGGAGGGGTCAGAGGAGAGGAGTGAGACTGCAGTCCGTGGCGAGGAATACAAATTGGCTGATTGACAGAGGATGATGGCTGGTCTACATTAAAGATGTATATGGATGCACAGTCATCTGACTCAAGATCTGAAAGCAAAATTAAAAGAGAAAAAAAAGAAAGATGGAAGAGAGTCAGAATGCAGTACTTGGAAAAATGCCATAAACAAAATCCTTTTCTTCCCAGATATGGGCTGTCATCAATATCCTAGACATTTGCCATTACACTAGATACACAAAATAAAGCTAATTCTTAATTTTACATTTTCCCCAGTCATCTTTGCAGCAAAATATTACTACAGTATGGTTTTCTATCATAAATCCCATTTTCAACCAGATTCCACAGTTTACACACATCTTCAGTCACTGAAAATACAATACAAACAGAAAAAAAGGTTGAAATCCTGAAAGAAGTTAAGCTTGAACAGACAATCCAGACTTTATCTTTTATAAGTGTATTCCACTTATAATTATACATTTTGAATCATAAATCATGAAAAATTCATCTTTTTGACACAAATAAGACCATGGCACTTTCTGCAAGCCCAATCAATACTTACAAGCACCAGAATGTCACATATATAATATTTATCTACTTTAACAACATCTGACAGAAAGCATCTGACAGTGACTCAAACTTGAATGAAGATTATGAACCACTAAAAACATTCAATCAAAAGAGGCCTAACAAAGAATATTATTAAAGATATTATGAAGAATTGTATTCCAAAGGTATTTTTGGTAGTTTAGGAAACTCAAGTGGCCATCCCACAAAACAGCGTTTTTCAAGTGCAGTCTTGTGAAGTTTGAGCACAAGTTGTTCAGGAAAATAACGCAAAACAAAATATTCTCAGATCTCACTAACTTATCCAAAACACAGGAAATATTCCAAAGAAAAACAAGCAATTGAGAGGGAGTATAAGTCCTGTTAATAAAATCAGCAACATTGTCTCACAGAACTGAAGCAGATTTTCTTGCCCCACTTCTCAATACTGAATTAACTGCCAATATGAGACATTTATCTGGAACAAAAGTAGAAAAAACACAACTTTCTTCTTATTTTGTTATTGCTTTGATTCCACTCTTGTTTCTTTCCACTTGGAAAATAGAGTCTTCACTACTTAATTTTCCATAAATCCAGGCTAGATTACATTAATTGCATTTCTGGGTATTAGCTCTTCTTTTTTAAATGACTTTTTATCCTGAGTATCAGCAGAATAGTAATACTTGTTTTAAAATAAATGTAGTCTCTCTCACAATCAGTTAAAATATGCAGACAGGAAGCTATGCATTTTAGGCCTTTCCATAACGAAAAAATTAGTTTGTTAATGAAGTCATCCTATTATCAGTTTCACTAAGAGCAATCAGCTTAATGTTAACTAAAACAGAAAGAAAACAAAACAGCTCCTCAGAGACAAGGAAGCATTTTCAAACGAAGGTAAAGCATATTGTTACTAAGGAATGAACTGTGTTCCTCAGACTTCATTAAAAAAAAAAATCCAAAAAAAGAGTCTGAAGGTTCATGGGCAGGGAACAACTCTACATGAAATCAATTAAAGGAGGCATAAATGTCATTTAAGAGGAGTACCTAGTAATTTTATAAACACTGTGTGATTTTATAGATATATTTGGTCATGTATGACAATTATCCATATTACATAATTATATCATTAACTACTACTATATGTGTTAAGAGCACAAAAAATCAGTATAGGTTAATTTCTAAATATGCCCACACTAAAAGGAGCAGGATTCCCAGGAAGGACTATTGTATGTGTCACACAAACAATCAACACAAGCTCACTACATCGAGCATTATCAAAACCACATTTCCCTGTCCTTTCAGTAGAGTAACAAGCATTTTTTAAAACATTGAAGGTCTTTCTTTTTGCTGTTTTCCATCACAAAACATGAAATGCAGACACTAGGTGGTTACAGGTTTTCCACATCTATTGGTCTATTAATTTGCAAGATCATAGATCTCTTTGTTTCCTAACTTAATATTAATAAAAGCAGAGATCAAGGGAAGAAAAAGGCAATCCTAATAAAAGCTGTTATCCAGCTTATCAAAACTTAGAAAAAACCAGTTACAGCTACAGAATTTTTGAAATAATAATAAAAATGTTTTAGAAAAACAGCAGTTGGAAGTCTTCAAGCCCTATGTGTAACCATTTACTGTCACTAATGGTTTTAGTAACAGTAGCAGCACATTGTTTGCACTAAAACTCTCACCATTTCAAAGAGCCTGATTTCTCTTGCACCAATAATCAAGAGACTTTAAAATATCTAAAATGATTTCTCCACTTTCAGTGTCACAAAGATTTACAAAAAGCAGATGTACATTCAAAACTTAAGTTTCACAGAGCTCAGGTGGAGAGATCAGACTAGCACAGAACTATAAACATCAGCTGGGAAGAACTGGAGAGGAGATGGAGCAGGCAGGAGAGAGCACTTTCCTGACTCAGGCTGCCTTGGTCCCTCTCTGACAAACAACCCCTGGGAGTTTGGCACTGTGCTCTCCCATGACCCCTCCCCAGCACACACTCAAAAAACAGGAAGCCAGAAGCCTAATGAATATCCAATCCCAAAAGCACACTTAGGTCTGCAAACACAGTAGGGTTTGAAGTCTAAATCATCCAAATCATTTTCAGACACAATCGATAAACATGCAGATTTATTTCAGTCTGCACACACAAATCCTCCCCCTTACAGTTCATGTGTTAAAATAACCTGGTGGTTGCTCATAAAAAAAGGGTAACACTAAGACCTTTACAAATGTTAATATTTCTATTAGATTATTTACCAGTAATTATTTTTGTCCTGTTAAAGACTATAGGGAGAATCCAATCTGGAAGAGCTCTCTAACCTATCTTAAGGAACTAGTAAATGTACAAACACAAATACAACTTAGGTGAAAGAAATGGGGGAAAAAAGAAAGCATGAGAAATACTTAGGTGATAACCCTTAAGAGAGGAAGCAATGAGAAAAAACTCAAAACAAATCCAACACAGGGCTTCAAGAAGTAGAGGGTAAACAAACAAAGGGAAGCCTCACAATAGGCAAGTGCAAGGCAAAAAAAGAGTTATGGAGAAGCCTGAGGGAAAAAATGGAGTTATGGAAATCTGGTTACTTAATAGGAGAGCTATTACATCCAGACAATCCTATTGGGGGAGGAAAGACAATAAAGAAGCAAAGTTGGCCAAGTCATGAGAGGCCTTCACCGATCGTAAAATATAAGAAAGCACTCAGGACACACAAACTAGGGCAGATTACTAAGGTAGAGCATAAAAACTACCACAAGCATGTGGGGGCAAGACGCTTGATAGGACACACAGAGCAAAATATAAAGACCAAGAGAAGTAGTGCTGTTCAAAAGCCCTTCATGACCCTGACAAGGCAGGTGTGCTAATGCTTTTTCTTTAGTAAAGACAACTGAGTAAATTGCTAAGACAGACAATAGCAATACAGAGTAAAGAAAACTGAACTACATAAGAGGTTAAAAAATACTGAAGAATTATGGGCCAATAAGTTCAACTTCAGTTTTAGAAGTAGTATTAATAGTTTATTTGTTCCAGTAAGCATTTTAAAGGAGACAAAGAAACAAAACAAGTCACTGTTTGCTAAGAACAAACCACGTCAAACAAATTTCGTTTTACGATCAAAGGAGATCTTCTGGATAAATGGCATAGAAAGAAACTCAGCTTTGTTTTTCCTTACTAAGGCTTTTAACACTACCATGCACAGAGAGCCATGAGTCTTTAGAAATTCAGTGAAGCCTTCTTCCCCACCCTGCTGAGCTCAGGTTCACTACTGAGGGATCCCAAAAGTTAGCAGCCACTCTCTAGTCACAGTGTATAAGCTAAATCAAGCTGCAGACTTTCACTGCAATCTTACATCAGGCATTTGTGTCATCCATTGTCAACGAGAACCAGAAGGTTGCTCATTTCGAATGTACATTTGCTACTGTCTGGAAACAGACTTGTGTACAGAAGCTCCTGCTCAGTATTAAAACAACGCTGGCTCATCCCTTACTAAGCTGCTAACTACACTTCAACATAAGCTGTCTAACTGGGGAATATAATTAAATAATAGCCAGAACAACTGCTAAAGGACGTTTTGCCTGCTCCTGGCTGGAGCAGAGTGCACATTCAGAACTAGCAATGCCTGCCCAGCAGTTGTTCACCCCTCAGTGATATACTGGCACACGCAATGTGCAGCTGTGCACTCAGCCAGATCTCTCCAGAGAAGGAAGGTCAATTACTATCAAATGTCTGAACACAAGCCCTCTGCCAGAATTATTCAAACTACTTTATTATTCTAAGTTTATAAGCCCATAAGCAAACATTTTTAGACAATAGGAGTTGCTATAAGGTACTAAGAAAGTGCAACATGACCCAGGTCTTATAAAAATACTACTGTGAAAACAGGATCAGTAATCAAGGCCTTTAAATAGCATGAGGAAAGACCTGAACATTGACACAGACATCATGTGTGTTCTCAGGCAAGTCACATCATCTGTCTCACTTACAAACTTTAAAAAGAATGACCAACTCTTCTGTTTTCCAGTTCTGTCAGGACAGTTACCATTGTCTCTTTCTGAACACAATGGTATTCTACAGAATGTTACAAAAATATTTGTAAGTAAGTACAAAAAGCATATGCAGCTGGGTTTTTTTTTATTTCATTATTCTGCAGGTTTACAGGAGTTTATATCTTTCTTGGTATGAAGGAGGAATCTTGATCTTCACAGAGAACACAAAATGTCCAATAATCATAGTTTTCCTTTGTGCACTTAAAGGCAATTGATCAGTGTTCTTGTTGGTACAGTATCACACTAAAGCTCTATAATTGGATATTTAACTCCAGTTTTCCACTACAAGCTATAAGTTCTCCAGCTTTCTAAAAGCTTAAACACCAACTTAAAAAAAACCCACAACCCAAATGCCCCACTGAAAATACAGCAACATAGTAGTTTATAAGGAGTATAACTGACTAGTAAGCCAAATATGGTACTGAAAAAGAATAAATTGTGAAAAAGATAAGGTAGCAGGGTGGAGCAGGGGGAAACACATCCTTCTAGACCAAATTTAGCAACATGTGAAATAGGAATGCAAGTTTAAGCTTTCAGAAAGGGATGATTTATGACAACTCTTATTTTATGAAGCAGCTCACTCTCTTCGATGATTCTGTGTTCTGTTTCGTGGTCATATCAGATTATGCAAAAAAAGGATAAAAATAATTTTTACTTTTGTCAATCATATATGCCAGAGGCAGCTCTGTCATGCCAGTCACAATTTCTCTCATTTCTTTTGTTAAGCAAGAATACTGGAAACGTAGAAGAAAAATAATCTTCTCAACAGTGGGAGCTCATCAATGAGCCTTTTCCAAATTCTAATTTGGATAAGAATTCATTACCCATGGTAGAAATACAGAAGAATAAAGAAGCTGCACTATCTTAAGCCGTTTAAGCAAGAGAATAATCCAGCATATCAAATGTTTACAACTGACAGCGACTAAAATAAGAACATACTGGCTCTCAGGGTGTAACTACACTAAGTTTTTTCAGCAGCAACCACCCTCCCACACACCTTCACACACAGAGGGGAAGGGGAAATGAGAAGAGAGGTTCTTTTAACACAGATGATTTTGGCAATCATATTTACAGTGCACCAACACCTGTATATACACAACTGACAGAACAGCAAGCTTTGGGACATGGGGGAAACCAGCAACCAGGACAGGAACTGCAGGTGTTCAGAAGAGTTCACCATCAAATAAAAATGTAACATGCAACTAAATAAATGCTTAGGCCACAGCCTGGTACGCATGTAAACTAGAATGGCTGTCTTGGTGTACTTCCAGCTTCACACTGAAGTAAAGAAATTAAGTTTCAAATAGGGAAAGAACAGCTTGGAGACACATTGATTTAAAAAAGCGATGCACAAAGCAGGTAAAGAATTTCACTTGTAACTGTAAGATTCAACAAGAATTAGTCATTCTAAATTCAGTTACAAAACAGAAAATATCAACCAGAAATGCTAAGCAGTGTTTATACCTGTGCCTTCTCCTGCTCTCATGCTATTTCTGGTTTATTATGAAGCATGTCTTTAAATGATAACTTTATAAAGCTTTTGAGTCAGTATTTGAGGACTATTCATTAATACTCATAACAGGTTAAAAAAAAAATCTGCTTCTTGCTTTAAAAGCCTCCAAGTTCTATGGGCTTCTCTTTGGTTCCTTTTTTTAATCTGTGGCTCTATCATTCAAGAAGACACAGTATGTCACTGCATAATACCCTTGTAGACAAAACAGAAGCTGTTGTCCTCCAGTTTGATGAAGCCTCATTTGTCATCCACTGTCAGATGAAAAGTCAGCTCAACATGACCCAGTAGTTCAGAGATATTAGGAAATGCACTAGAGCCATTTGGAAGATTCTTAAACCAACACAATCCATCAGCACAGCAGGGACTAACACACAGTACTAGCAGCTTTGTTGACACTGCTTTTCTGAAGATGAACTATACTTTTCTGTATGATCAGCTGTCAGACTCTGCAAAAGGACTGGAGCCCTGCAATCCCAGAGCATTTCATATGTGTAGACATGGGAACTGAGAGAAGCCTGATCACTCCCAAAGTGGTGTGCTGTGACTGACCCACTGAAGTAAACTGAGCATAAAGTGAGAAGATTAGGTGAACACTGAGTGAAGGGAATAAGGAAATTAATCAGATGCTGTAGTTGCCAGCAGGCCGGGTCTGCCTGGATTCTTGGTATTGGAGGTCAATTTATCATGCACAAATCTTCCTTTGTGGGGGCAAAACGACCGGACTCCATCAAAAGGCTCTCCAGGTATTCAAACAGAATGAACTGAAATCCTCACCTAACTCACCTCACTACCACAGGGATGCCTTTACCACCAACTGCCTTCTAACACCAAGGCCCTTGGTCACAGCAACCTGCTGCTCTATACAGAGACACTGCCAATCTACAGGCTGCTCCAGTCCTGAAGCAAGCACTGAGCAGAAGCCAAGACTCCAATATCAGAAGGTGTAAGTAAGGCCATATCAAAGAAAACAGACAGAAGTGTGCAAGAAAATGCCTATTTCCATTTACAGGAGAGTATGGTGACACAGACCAGGGTCTCTGTGAGAACTGGTAGCAAAGGAAGGCAGCAAGTCAGGGTGAGCTGTTGGAGGGGGAGCAGTGACACAGTGAGAGCCCACAGGGGGGACATGCCCCTGTCTCACCATCCGTCAGAGCGTGACACAGATGAGAGCTGCTATTGACAGTAGCTGCACCAACCAGTCTGGGAACTCCCCACACCTCGGCCAAATTACACCAAACTTCTGCAGCTGGCCTACAGGACAGAGGGCATCCTACCATACACTGAACTCAGTAATTCAAAGCATTCACTGTTACAGCTTATCACCAACATTTTATAATACAGCTTAAATGTGGACTTCAGGTGCATGAAACTCAAAGGCTCTGCACATCAAATGTAATGAGCCAGAATGATAATCTGAAACTGCCTTGTTTTCACATCTACTCACATGAATGTGGAATCAGAAACACCTTGAATTCACTTTTCAGATTGATACAAAGACAAAACCAGAAATCAGCCAAATGGAAAAGAGGAGGCTGAAGCTGAGCACAAATGTCATTTTTTTCAGCACGGTTCAGAATGATGCCCCAAAATACAGAGAAGATCAGATTAGTAGGCCTCCTGACTGTGCCACAAGTAACTTTGCATCTCTTCCCAGAGTCCTAAACAGCTTGTGTTTGTTCCAGCAGGAGTGGAGGTCTCACCACGTGCTGTACATCAGCCTAACCTCCTGTCCCCAACACAAAAAGCCTGGCAATGTGAAAGACAGAAACATTTGCTCTCAAAACACTAAACTTGACCAATCACACTGATGAAATACAGAGACTCTGACCTAATTTAAAGAAGCTATGCAAAATACAAAATGGTGATAGATTTTCTTAGTAGTTCTTTGGATTAAACCATCCTTGGGGCCTTGTCATTTGAGTGCAGCCATCCCAAATGACACCGTTAAAGCCCTTTGTAATCACAGTTACTGCATCTCCTCATCTCCTCTGTGTCCTTGACTTAGGGAACAACTTCTAGAAAGCATCTAAAGATACACATGAGTAGCTGTACATCACTGCAGATACTACTGCAGCCCATTATGCAGCCCTCAAAACCAATGAATCACTGTCACTAACGGTTAATAAATGCAACACGACTGTATCAGCAGTTTGTCATTCTGTCACGCTTTCATTTTGGGTATGAAGATACACAGGGCTGCTCTGTAAAACAACTTCAGCTAGAAGGAAACAGTTTGTGCCCTGGCCCAGCTACAATCAGTTATAATTCCATTCTCTCTCCAGGACAGTACAAATATTGCTTATCTGAAAGCATGTTTAAGTGGTCTCTCCATTTTTTCCAAAACCATTAAAAAAATTAAAATATGGGATTACAGAAACATTTCTCACAGCATTTGTTCCCCCAAAAGCAATGTTAGCAGCCACTAAAACATGAAGACTCTCATTAACCCTCTCCACCAATGTGCTAAAAAAAAACCAAACAAACACCAGAAATACTCAACTCCATACAGGAATTTTTCCTATATTAAAAATATTTCTCATTTTTAGAAGTGATGACTAATCTTCAAAGTGCAGCCTGAGAAGGCATTTTTAAGCAAGGAATTTCTATTAATCTAAATAATATGATACTACATTTCCAGTATTAATAAATTAGCTGTAAGTACCTCCTCATGTTTTTACCTACAAACATCTTTCATGCAATCTCAAGTGATGTTTTTGTTTCTGCTTTAAAGAAAACATCAACATCACCACACAACACTAAATCAAATCACACACAGAGTTCTATTTTCATGAATTTACTGCTGAAAGATCATGGGTTGGTAGTCAGATACCCAGAAAGTTCATTCTTCTCTCCTTCCACCAGACCTGCAGTACTTCAGATTCAAACTCCTCTTCCCTGAATGACTTTGAACAGTTCTACAATTTTTTAATGTTCTATTTTGGCAGCATTGCACAGTCCGCACAGATGGGTGTACTAAAGGCAGAAGATAATGTTGGCTTGTTAATAAGCTTGCTCCCGCCTTGCAGTTTTACTCAGCCTTACTGATCATTTCACTCATCTTAAATTCCACTGTCATTCGAACCCCACATGGCATGCCTGGACAAATGCAGGGACTTGGATGTTGTTTTACTGGCTGGGCTCCCTGCCAAGTCTGCTCCGCGTACTTCCCTGGCCCACTAGGGCAGCTTGAGGCAACAACTCCCGTATTTACGTTATTGCTGTGAACAGCCAAACTGCTGCTTACTATTGACCCAGGCCCCATCTACTCTAATTTATTCTCACTCATTCCCAGCAGCATTACTGAGCTGGCTCCACTTCAGGTGGGATATGACAAACTGCTTCCAGTTGTACAACACCAACCAAACGAAAGGCACCGTCATGTTTTAAGCAGAGGGCTACTTTTTACTTTGAAGCAAGAAAGATCTTATTTCTAATTTTCAGAAATATGCAAGGCAAAAGCACTAGTCCAAATGCTTTTGTACCCTGACCGTCTCCCACATCCCAAATCTCAGGATTTGTTTTCATTTACACTCTGCCCATAATTCAGATGGAATGGAAGGGGACAGAGAGTGACATGTAACTCTGAATTCATGAACAAAATGTGACATTTTGTCAAACTGGGGACCTTTTTCAAATACCTGCACCACAGTGACTCACTATCTAGTGATTCTTGATGCGCTATGTAGTGATCAAAGAACCATACTGCCAAAAAAGAAAAGTTATTAAACCTGTAACTACAACTGCTTCACAACACCACACAATAGAATCTGGTATTTTCCCTGAATGGTCTCATCCTGGTCAAGCTTCATTCGAATAGGCAAGATTTCATTTATCCAGAATACTGTGAAAAATCACAACATATTCAAACATGTCAGCTCACCAGAACTACCATCTCACTCTCTTAATTGCCAGGCCATTCTTGACTCCATTGATACCACTTTAATACATATTTTCCTTTGGTTCTTCCTCAGTGTTTCTCTAAGTTATCTTGAAGTCATAAGACCCTCTGCTTTTGGTCAGATGCAGCTGCTTGGTTTTCCATCCTCCCCCCTATCAGCAGATTATATAACCACAGCCTATGACTGATTTGCATTGTGTCCCTGTGTGTCAATCTTTTACATGCAGACACCACCATCCACCAGCTTGTAAAATAAAATGATAGGAACTAAATTTCCCACAAGTGGTGCTTTATCACCATGCATTTAATACTCAGTATCTAATAAACACCTATTTCTGTTAGAAAGTGTCATTTATGCTGAAGGGGGGAGAAAATAAATGTATTCAAGTAACTTATCCACTGAATCCTTTGTTAAAGTTGCACCAGCTGATCCTACTCTTAACCCACAGGAGCACTCTTTTGTACAGCAAATGTTAACAGACCGGCACAGACAGCTGTATTTATATGGATGGCTCAAATGATACATATTAACCACAGTTACCATCTTGTGCAAAGACTTTCTCTCCTATCCATTTATACAGGCAACCAAATCCAAACAGAGTCAAAATATTTTAAAAAATAATGAAACTTCAAGTGAACCATACAGGTGTGCAAGACAGCCTGTTAAAAAGACTTCAAAAGATGTCTCACAAGTTCCTCTTACTCAGCTAAGAAAAGCAAACCATGCAGCTGTTCTGGACCCGAACTGTGTGAATACAAAAATGAATTTCACCAAGAGCAATCCTCAGTCAACTCACACCTCCAGTTCACAGCTATTTCCAGCATCCAGCCCTTAATTTTCCACTCAATCTAATTATAAGACTACTCTCTTTTCTACCACAGCTTGACTTTCTTAGGATTACTTACCTTAATCATAATCTTGGGGAAAAAAACAAAAAGTTCACGCATGCTACAAACTCCTGTCAACAGCTTTGGCTGTTTTCTACTCTCTACCAAGAATTGCTGACAGCATCACCAGTCATGAATACACACCTCAGAAGAGAAAAAGGATATTTCACATATTAATGGCCAAGGCAAAGCTATAAAGACGAGTATTTCAGTACAAATTTTCAGTAAAAATAAGTGGGTTTAAGATTCTACGACATATCTAAATGAAATGACATATATAGTGCCAGTTTTTGGTACAGGAGAACTCTGCCTAGCTGAAGGAAAATTCAGCACAGAGCACTTGGTATGTGGGCAGCAGACAACTGCTGAGCAGCCCAAGCAGCTCGTGGATGCTCACAGAGAAAGGTCTGACACAAAAACCTTCAAAAGAAAAGATCAGGTATTACTGACAGTCACACTAAGTGTGTATTTCAGTCATCATATCCAGTAACACACCAATAATCTAACAGCTCTAAGCTAGAGGAAATAAATCTCAAAGGAGAACAAGAGTAGATGTTTTCAAACCAACAAAAGATCCAAATCCAGATATAGTGTCCTTATCCAGAGTGAGGCTGCAGCTCACAAAGATGTTTTGAACTGTCACTAAATTAACCACAGAACTGGGGTATTTTTCATACTTCTCAGGAGAAAATAGAGTGACTGTAACATTCATTTGTAACAAGATTACTAAATACTATTACTTAACCAAACGTTAAGTCACAGGAAATACGGAGAACTCCTTTTCAGCTTGTTTCAAGGTTTCCAAGAAAATAAAACAAATATTACAAACCTGAAGTCAAAGGAGGGTACTTTTATCAGTTCTTTTAAAGCACTCATATTGTGGGAAAGCAAATAAACAAAATTAACCAAGGATGATTACTTACATGGAAATACTAATTTCTCCTCTACTTCATAACCCAGGAACAAAAGGTGGAAGTTAGGGTGAACCTCAAACATTACTCTGTTTCACTGGGTAATAAAACATTAGCCCCTCTTTAGCTCTTAGAATACTTCATCAGAAATAACAGGAATATTTTAGACAGGATTCTGAACAGCAGCATCAGTAACTCATCTGTGAGAATTTCCTAGGTAATTAAATAATTCATTTTCTGGACACCGAATGGTTTGCCACCTCTAATTTTAGGTTAGTCCCCATTTCACATAACAATAAGAAATAGTTTTGCGTGATACAGAACCTTACAAGATCCTGAATTCCCAGTGTAGTTCTACATACTCCAAGGGCAGCTTTTGCCTTGTAAAAGCTCATTCTTTAACAGAGAAGATGAACCCCTGAAACAAAACTTCAGCTGAAGAAAATATAGCAACTCGTATTTACTTCCATTTTGCAAAGTTTGGCATTTTAACAGCATAACATCCTCAGTAGTGTGAAAATCTTAACGCAGTTTAATTGCTTAATAAATTCTAGACAAACTTCCCAAAATTATACTGAATAGTATTGCAAAACTGATGGTGGTGGTGGTGAAGGGAATGGGGGCATCATTAGAAAAGCATTCAAGCTAAATTCAGTTATTCAAGTGTCACATATTACATCCCAAAAATCCCTTCATCAAAAAGACCAAGCCAGGTGCACATCAGCACTGTAACTGACAGCTGCATGACAATCTCTTTGAGCAGCCTGCAGAGAAACTGAACACACTGTAATTCACATGCTGACTTAGACATTTCAAATGCAACTGATATAAGGGGGCACGATGCAATCAGTTGCTACTGCAATTACCCAAAATTTTGCAACAAGGAGCAACCCAAAGAGATTTGGTTAATTTCAGAGTGATCTAGAGAATTACCTTTGGGCACTGGAGGCTTCAATGTCTTGGTCAGAAAAGATGAAGCTCATTAGTACCTAGAACGGTACCACCTGTTTTCAGTTCTGAACACTACAAAATCAAAGTGACAATGTCTTCATTGTTTGGGACAAGGACATCAAACTATCTGAGAAACAGAAGGTGAGATTTTGCAGAAGGAGCTCAGTACCCAATGTCCACCTGAAAGCAGCTGAAGAGATTTTGAAGAGAATCTTTACTTTGGCGATTATCTCAGCAAATTTTTACCTCTGCTCAAAAACTCTACGAAATGGGCAACTCCTTTCATTTCAAGTAAGCTGCAAAGATTGCAGTATTGTCCTGGTGACTTCAAGCACCTTCATCCCTTCATTTGTGCACTCTCTGAAGCAGGAACTACAACTTTCGACCAAGCAAACAAGCACCACTGCAGAACAGAGGTCTCAACTCCTGCTCTTAGCACAACACTGAATGTCAGTCCTACCACTCTGCAACCCACTGAAACTGTTCTGTGGAATAACTAAGAATCCCAGCTGATTTAATTTCTCTTACTGTTCTTTCAATATCATAAAAAGGATAATCTACTGCCTGGCACTAGCACTTTCTCAGTAATTCGAATATCCAAAGTACTTTAAGGAAATGAAAGAATAGCTCACTTTTCCTTGCTTTTAATTACAAATACAGTTAAATATAACCATGTAACTATATACACTTGATCCCCCAACTCCACAAAAGAATAAAATCCTCACAACACTACAGCAGTCTCAGCATAAAAGAAAGCATTAACATAGATTTCCATGTTATTTACAAGAACTTAGTGCCAGACACTTCTTTCATCAGAATGCTAGTCTCAAACTTTTAGACATACAGCATGAAGCATAAGAAAGTGTTTTTAGGTGTCCTCCATGATCATGGAAAACTTAGTAATTTTAATATTATTTATTTCAAATTAAGCAACTTTCCCTGTGACCTACATGTTTTATTATTAGCATAGATTTGAAAAAAAATACCCTTATGCTTACTTTGCAGCACAACGGACATCACCATTGAAGGAAGTGATGTGGGGTGATGAAATAGAGGCTTTAGGGAGCTCTAAGAACTTTTGGTTCTTTTGTTCATCTAACTAATATATTTAGAAGAAGGGTAAGGGGAAAAAATAGATTCTCAATATAGGACATCTCACATGAATTCTAGCTCTTCATATGTAAAATACATGGGCAGAATTAACAGCTGAGCTCTGGCAATACTTTTAAGAGAATACACAAAGGCAGAGACCTACTCTAACCCTTTCCCCCGAAGGCCACATCTGTGCACAGCAGGCGAGATCATCTCCAGAATTCTACAAAACAGTAAAATTACTTGGGTTTCAGAAGCAGGCACAGGATTTCTTGGTAAAAACTAATTAGTTCGTGGTCCAAATTTGCATTTTCAAATTTGACATAAGAATAGTTTTGACTTCTCAAGCATGGAAAATTCCCTGTAATCGGAGTAATATCTGAACTGCTTGTAAAGGAATGCTACCCAAATACAAATATAACAGTGAGTCGATAGCACACTAGTATTTCCAGTTTTCTGAGCAACTTGTTCTCTCATTCTCATCTATCATCGACAAAGGAACATAGTTTAGACTACCAGTTTTATGTCAAAATAATAGAAATGGGGGTGTCATCATTATTTTTGTTGTCATGTATTAACACATTTCCCATTGTTTCCATATGGTACTGTAATGCATTTATCTAGCTGGCAGAACTCAGGCCCCCTTCACAAAATGCACTACCTGCTATTCCACTTAAATGGAAGACAGGCAAAGAAAATCTTCCCTAATCTGAACGAATCTGCAAATTAAATCTGAGCATCAAGAAAGTTAGGGATTTTGTAAGAAGTTAATCCCGAGTGTTCACACGCAGACTGTATCAAACAAATTTTTTTCTAATTAACTTGGGCAGACAACCGAGTCAGAGAACTAAACAACATGGCTGCATCATTTAGCCTGGATACAGTCATGTTTTAGAGCTATCTTATCATCTAACTCTTAGACACGAGACAGCCCACTACCACTTAATTTCAAGTAGGTTAGAAAATAAAGCACGCAGCCATCAAACTCCGGTACAGCTACACAAGGCACAGCTGGCTCTTATTAATGCTTCACACCGTAATTCACAGGGAATACTTTCTTTTCTGCAGTTTAAAGAAACACGAGCCTTTTAAAACATGATTTTCATGCGCCTGTGCTACAAAAGAGAATAAAATGGAAGCACTCGGAGATGTGTGCGTGTGTCTGTACACACGGACCCAAAGAGCCATCACATCTCCACACGCGGTGTTTGCCCATCCACACGTACACAAAGTCTGTAGGAACACACTGGAATAACTGGGATGTTCTATATACGGGGAACACTTCGGTTGAAACTTTTCATCGCAAGAGCCCAAACGCGGCTCTGGTCCAGCCGCGTTAACACTTTGCTGCTCTCTGCCCTGTCCCTCACGGGACCCACCGCTCTCCCGGGGCTCAGGGGGTGTGGGGCCACCAGATACAACCCGAGGCTTTTTTCCCCCGGAGCCACGGCGCCCGGGGCGGCTCCTCCCGCACGACGCGAGCTCCTCGGTTTCTTTTCCCAAAGAAAGTTGTTACGGCGGGGAGAGGCCCGGCCCATCGTCCCCTGAGCCCCCGCGTCCCGCGGGCCGAGGGAGGGACGGGAGCGGCGCCGGGAAGCGGCCGCGGCCTGAGGGACGGACGGACGGCGCCGCTCCCCCCG
>VZRZ01001394.1:158785-204108 GCA_013398175.1 Climacteris rufus
GGTCCCGCCGTGTGAACCCTCTTGCAAGGGGCAGACGGCCCCCTGTGAGAGCAATGGAGCAGAATCCCTTGCGGGGTGCAGTGTTATCTTCTAAAGCACCGCATGTAAATAGGTGGTGCTCTTGGCACCAATTAATGACTCGAGTAATTAGGTAGGATGGCGTAAGCTGAGGAATGTCGCTTGGGTAACAAATGCTGGCTCCAGGACTCCCAGCTGTTAGCTACTTGCCTTCCGGCTCAGTGGGAACAGTGGCAATGAAGCAAACATAGAATCACAGAATACTGAGGTGGAAGGAACCCAGAAGGATCCCCCAACTCCTGGGCCTGCACAGGACACCCCAAGAATCTCACCATGTGCCTGAGAGCCTTGTCCAAACACTCCTTGGACTGTGGCAGGTTTGGTGCTGTGCCACTTCCCTGGGGAGCCTGTTCAGTGCCCAACCACCCTGGCTTGCACTGTGGCAGTTCCTCATGCACTTCACTTTCTGGTCACCACGGCTGCTGCACCAAGACCTGTGGGGAGTTCTCCTCCTAAACCAATTCCAAAAAGACTTTTTAAGCATGAAAGGTGTCTTCACAGTCTTGCATTTTGTGACGGTTTAGATGCATTCTGCAGCTAAAAGTTTTTAACCATAGGGAGACTTAAAATACTCTTTAGCAATGTGTATCATCAATGAAGGGAGCCCAGTAGTCATTAGGAAGAACACATAAGCTTGAGGATACTTAGCCTGCATGATAACATACCATCACCTATAGTTCTGCCTTGCACCAAGGCTGAAAGACAAATAAAAGGGCAAAAGAAAATGTAGAATTTAAGTTGTTCTTGCAGCAGGAGCATCTGTTTCTTGCAGGGAATGGAAACCGTAAGTGTCCTGATGTGCCTGGAATTTACAGTCTAAGAAATCATAGAGCAACTAGAGGGGAGCTTAAAAGGAGTACTCAAGTCCTGTGTCCTGTTTTGGGTTCCTTCAAGAAAGACATTGAGGGGCTGGAGGATGTCCAGAGAAGGAAAACGAAGCAGGGAAGGGTCTGGAGCATGTGTTCTGTGAGGAGTGGCTGAGGGAGCTGGGGGTGTTTAGCCTGGAGAAAAGCAGGCTCAGGAGGGACCTTACCCCTCCCTACAACTCCCTGACAGGAGGGTGTAGCCAGGTGGGGATCAGCCTCTTCTCCTGGGCAACCAACGACAGGATGAGAGGACACAGCCTCAAATTGTACCAGGGAGGTTCAGGTTGGACATCAGGAACAATTTCTGCATGGAAAGGGTAATCAGGCATTGAAGAAGCTGCCCAGGGATGTGGTGGAGTCACCATCCCTGGAGATGTTCAAGGAATGACTGGACACAGCAGTCAGTGCTCTGGTCTAGTTGGCAAGGTGGCAATCAGTCAAAGGTTGGACTTGATGATCTTGGAGATCTTTTCCAGTCTAAACTATTCTGTGATTCCATTTTATGATACTAATGTAATGAAATGGCCACTTGTGTGCTGTGAAGTTAGTAAAAGATTCATCTTTAATATATGTGACCTAGAAAGATTTTAGGTTTGTGCTGAAACTTGGACATTGATGGGGTTTAAACTACTACTCAAAATTAGTCAAGTTTTCTTATAGATAGTTATGTAATATTTACAGTTTAATTTGTAATGGAATGTGAAACTCATATTAACCTGAAATATCACGGCTATCTCTATGTTTTCATTAATTAGCTGAAAAATCAGCTGAATTAGTTAGTGTGTTGTGGCTCTATGGTCATCTGGAGATTATAGGTTTATCTGTTAATATTGTTTGATTCATAAATAATTCTAATTGTTTCTATGCACAGCATCATTCCATGTTTACTGCTGTTTAGACAGATCCAAACAGGCATGTTATAATCTCAGGCATGCATTTGTACCTGGATGTTCGCATTAGAGCCTCTGAATGAAAGTGAGAAAAGCAGGCTCACGTGAAGAGGAATTGGCTACAGTGAGTAATCCTCAGTCCAGAGGCTCTTGACAGAGTGCAGGGAATTCTCTCTCTCTGTTCACTTCTGAGGAAGGTCAGTAGTGTGTGCTGAACAAAGCCAACCTAAATGAAAAGCTACTTTGTGGCATTGCAATTCCAATTAAAATAGAAAGCATCATATTAAAAAATACTTTGCAGAGCTTGGGACAGGAGGAGTTTGCCCAAAATGGGAAATTGCTTCTAGTGCAAAAGCAGCCATATGTTTTTTACTTATCTTCTAAAGCACTGTCCTTGCCATTGTCACTTCCCACACACTACTAGCTATTTCTTTACTGAAAATACATGAGCAGCTACAGCTACTGCTCCTACAACACTTAAACAAAAGATTAATGCTCTTTTTAGGGTAGGCAATTCCCTCTCCTGAAGGAAGCCTGAACCTTTATAAGGAGCTCACACCCAGTTGGCTTGTAGCCTCTTTTTATCTCTAAATCCAAGGTCACGTAGCAAGACAAGCTGGAAAAGAATGTGTAATTGGATTAACTGTGGTTAAGAAAAACCCTCATACATTCTTGAATGAAAAGAGACCTACGATGAACGATTCAGTAAAATACACTATACATGAAATGACTCTTAACAGCTAAATTCTCTCTAAAAACTTTTGAGTAATCTTTCACTTTTCAAAACAGCTATGTTAGACTTTGTCTTATTGTTAAATAATTGTTGTGTCAGATTACAGCAAATGGAGCAACCACAGCAGTTTCCTGTTCTGTTATACCAGCAGATTATTCATTATGCATGTCCCTGGTGAAAAATACAATCAAACTTGTTCTCTTCATCAGGGGGAATTTGAACACAAGTATTTGATCCATGTTCTTTGATAAGATGCTCAGAGTATATTTCTAATGATTATGCTAAATTAAAGGTATTAATATTACGGACTTGTTCTTTTTCCTGAAATCTAAGATAAATCTTGTCTCCCCTGTTTGAGACACTATTAATTCAGAAAACTATCATACATGCAGGATGTTAGGTAGTTTTTTTAGTCCTACCTACTGCTGTCAGGTGGAAAAGAAAATGAACTATATGTCCTAAAGTAAAACAAGAGTAATTGGTTATGTCATGAACACCTAGCTAACAAGATAAGCACTTAGAGAATATGTAAAAGATAAGGTGACATTGTAAGCAATTAATAGTTATTTACAGTAATCTTTATAAAGCTTTTTATTTCAAAATCAGATATGTCTTTGAGTTCAGTACTTCCATTTCTTGCCAACATTATCCTTTTTATTTGTCTTGTCTTCACCGTAGATTTCATTTTGCTCTCTCTGCCCTACTGCACCAAAAAGCACATCCTTTTTGCATTGGAAATTGTAAAAAGAAATACACTTTCAAACCTTTCCTACACATTTAAAGAGTAATTGGGGTGTGACTGAGAGTGAGTTGCTAAAACGACTGACGTGAGCTCACCTCAATTTCCAGGGACTTATGTCAACCTCTGTGCTTGAGGCCCAGGGCATGGATGGCTGATTTGGCCTTTGTTTGCTACTGAGAAATGAAACGGCGGCAGTAACAAGGGCAACTTTATTTCACTTGTGGTTTTGTGAGGAGAAGTGGCTTTTATTTATTCATTTATATAATATGCATAGGTGGTTCCTGTCTTTGCTGCTTCTAGGCTGTGTTATTGCATCCAGATGGGGATACACCTTGATCTGGTCAGGAGCTGGAGTTACCGCACGTGCCTTGAGGAGGAAGGAACGCGCTTCCTGTGCTACTTGAATCCTTTCCAAACTGCGGCTCTTTTTCAGGCGTGTTGTGACTTTCAGCTCCAAAAACCTGAGGGCTACATCGTGCTGTGTTTTATTTTCCACACATCATCCCATGCTGGATAGCTGGGAATTCTGCATCTGCAGCCACAGCCCAGATCTGTATTTGTGTTGGAGTAAGCGGGATTCCTCCCCCTTCCTCTGGGCAGCAAATGCAAGGCGGCTGTGGCTGCAGCCAGAAGGGGCTGTGGGAGAGCCTGCTCAGGCATCGGCTGGGCCTGCTCCAGCCCAGCGAACGGCCTGGCAGCAGGAACACAACCCACGAGCCTGCGTTTCATGGCTTCGTCTCCTTCCCGTCTGTGCTCGCATCTGGAGCCGTTGAGAAGCCCCACACACCAGCGTGGCATAGCAAGGGCAGATGGCAAAGCACAGAGAAAGACTCCTGGAATGAGCAGATAGTGTTCCTTGGCTGCACCTATGGTTATGCCTTTTACAGCTGCTGTTGAAGAAAGCACGAGTACAACAAGGGGAATTTTTTGATCAATGTGTATACTTAATACTCTTAAACTCATTTGCAAATGGCATACAAACAAAATTATCACAGCTTTCATGTCTCTTACAGCTAACAAGGCACATCCATTGTTTAAGCAAGCAGAATGGTGTTATGTAGGAGAAAGATGATATTTCAGTACAGAGCCTATGTTGAAGAAAGCTAAATTCAGCAGTCATATAGGAAAGGGGTTTGAATTCTGCACACAAGGGCAGAGGTTATTTATATTTAATATGTGACATCTGGCATTTTAAATAATTTCCTTGGCTAATTACCAGTGCCTGGGTGAAATATGAAACTTCTGCCACTGGGGAATTAAAAGGAAAACAAAAACAAAAGTAGATTGCATAGCATTGGAAAGTTTTGTAGCGAAATTAGGAATTCTGCTAATTCAGGCATTAGAATACTTGGTAGCAAAAAATAGAGTAAAAGACAGTAATTTGACTGAACTTGGATAAATTTTAATTTTTCAGTGAAAATCTACAGCCATCCTTTTAAGATTTGCCATGGCTTAATTACAACACCCCTATCTAGATCCTGAGCTCAGTGTTTGATCAATGGGGCATTTGTAATAGCAAGATTACAAAGCTAAAAAAAAAAAGATTGCCTATAAGGTGTGTGTTGACAAAAACATACCCACATAAAAACTTAATGAGGTCACAGTCTCATTTAACCATTTTACAGTTTTCCCCAAGAAGTTTCATCGCTCTCCTAAACCTACTGCAGCCATATTAAATACACTTTAATATATTTCTCTTCAATATACTTTTACATTAAACAATCATTGCTTTGCTTTATTGTTTGTTTAACATGCCATGTAAAGCAGACATTACTTCATAAAGTTTGCTGCTGTTTTATATTTCTATAGTTTTACAGAGCAGGTTGTAATCCTCCCATTTGGAGGTTACCATCTCACATGTTAAAAAGACTAGAGGGTCTAGAAATCTGGCACTGAACTCCATGGCTCTACTCACAGACTTTTTATTCACAGTATTTTGCTCTCAGATCATCAAGTGAAAGTAAAGTAAAATTATCAGCTGCATCATTACTGATACCAGTATATAAGGACACTCCAGGCACAATGGATTCACTTCTGAAATGATTGCTTTTACAGATAGTTTAGAGTCTTATTACAAAGTCTAAAGTGGTTTGTGAGTGAAATCAGATGACAACTGAGATTGCTACCAGAGCAAGAACAAACTCCTTTAATGCACAGTGATGTTTGCATAAGATAAATATTTGTGGAAACTCAAATGAGGTTTCATAAAAGCTCTTAGGCTTGATAAAAAGACTAAGGTGGCATTTTACTTACTTTTCCATATTTTAATTTTCATTTTTGACTGTTCACTAGCCAGCAGACAGTCCTCCTGTACAGTACTGGGATATAGAAAATACAGGCTCTGTTCCAAGCTTCTGCTTTCTTGCAGTCTAATTTTCAGACTTCTTCAAAGGGGCACAAGTAACTTGCTATTTATATAGACACTTAAAATACTGCCTTAGTTTCCCTCTAATGTGAGGGCAATAAAACTTCTGTTCCTCTTTTCACTTAGACTGCAAATGTCTCTGAGCAAGGACTCTCAAGTCTGGAATACTTCTTATAGACTCAATTTGAACAGTCAAGCAGCCTGGCTAGGTGATTTGGGCTAGTATTTCTCTTTGTACTGGACCAGGAAAAGCATCACACAATTGTTGCAGCAAAGTGGAACCCCAGTCCCTGAGCCTTTAGCTATTCTGTTCTAGGATCTATACATACTATGATCTTTCTGTGGTATGGTTTGGTTTTGCTCAAGTGCATGTGCAGTTAAAGGTGCAACAGTTTTTCTGTATTTCGTATATACATTTGATGTCCTTTGATTAGCTTAGGTATAATCACAATCTCATGTGCTTCAGTCATCCCTCCTTATATATTGTAATTTAATAAATGATACATAGACTTTGTTTATAAATTAATGTTTCTTCATCAGTATTTTAATTATCTTCAGGGGTATAAAAAGAATATTTCCCCTCATGACATCTTTTCACCATAACTCAGAATAAGCAACTACAGTAAATGTATTACTAAACTTTTCTTGATATTCCTATTCCCAGGTTTCCAAATGAAGCCTACTGGGCTCACTCTTCAGTGAGCAGGGCTGTCAGCCTTGTGCAAGCCTCTCCTTTGTCCTTGACTCGGATCACACCGAGCCAACCTGGAACAATTGGTTCTAATGGCACGGAAAACTTTAAAGGCTCCCTGGCAGTTTGGATCCTGGACTTCTACCTTTCCTCTGTGGAAGTGAATCCATTTTGCAATTATTGGATCACATCTGCTCACACCACTTGATTAGTCTGTGCCTAATGAGCTTTCTGACTCAACATCTTAATTTGGATACAACAGGTTTCAGCAGAGAGGTAGCATGTGGGACACGACTGCCATATCCCAGCTGTTGCAGGTGCTTATGTGTCTTTTTTGCTGTAATCCATCCCAGTCTAAAGTCAAAGAGGCCAGCCAGGTGGTTTACGTTTAATTTTGTCTTTGCCCTGGCTCAGTGGTCGTTTTCATTAGCAGCTCTTGCCCCTCCGTTTTTTAGTTGATTGAGTTTCTGCCTGGCTTGATGTCCAGATTGCAGCGTGTAAGAGGTTGATTCTTCTTTGACAGAGCAAGGGCTGGGAGCTTTAACTATTTGATTTGGTCACAGAATCAATCCTCATTACAGTCAGTCATCTGATATCATGCTGCTGGTCCCAATCCTTATCTTTCTACCCTACCCCCTTCCCAGGAACAGGCTTAGCTGCATCCTCTGGCTCCTTATATGTCAGACTGGATTGGGATAAAGGTACTGCTGTATATTAAAAATGTATGGAAAGTAGAAAAAACAAAACACAGAAAGGAATAACTGATTGAATACTATCTCCATATTTTTCCTAGCTGGAGAATGAGCTATTCAATTAATGAAGTGTTCCCAGTCAGCTCTGGAAGAATATCACTCAGTTAAAGTTCATTCATTCAAAATTAATTTAGTTTTGCTGTGTTTTCAGTTCCTATCTATTAATTCATCAGGTAGGTATATAAAGAATGGTTTGGCTGTTAATTTATGTTGAACAAAACAACAGAGTTTCAATGAACGCTCACATAAAATGTATTTTTAACGCGTATTCAAACTAGAAAATGTATCACAAGGGTTCATGTCACATAGTCATCGAGCAAAACCAAAGCACATGATCAGTCCTTTTGCTTTCCTTATCAAAAAGGCTAAAGATGTCTATACACATCATCTGTCTACAAATACAAAATAAAATGCTTGACCTGATGCTTACTCCTTTGCAGACCAGGATCTGGTGCTCCCATATGTTAAGAAGAAATAAAACCAATAAGCCACAAATATTCTCCCGTTCAGAAAACCAGAAAGAGAAAAAGGCTAAACTTGTTAAATTCAACATTATGACATTATTTGATCAGTAAATAATTCTATGAGGTCCATACCAAACTTAAATAGATTATTTCCTATTTAAAAATGGACTTTGTCTAAAAGAATGGTATAAACCATGACACTAACAGAGATTCATGTTAAAATACAGAACACATCCCTTCTAAAACATGATACATACTTTGGAATGGTCAAAGTCTTCTTTTTTCTCATGTATTTCATTGCATAATGTCATTTTGAGGCATTAAAATTACTTGAATTTGACAGACTGAAGATATGATTATCTGTACAAAATGTCATGTGCCTTTATCACTTAATATGTTGGCTAGTTAACATTTAAAGTGTTCAAGGCTGCACTGGCTACTGGGAAAAACAATTAACTATTCAGTTTTATTTGTATTCAGTCTGACTTTTTTATAAAGCATTTGCTGGCACTGAGGTTCACAATCTGTTGATTAATCAGAAAGCAGACAACAATTGCAAAATGTATCATAAGAAAATTGCTCAGTGTGCAGACCACTCTAATTTTATCATTACTTCTAGTTTCTGTCATTGTTAGGCAAAAATATCATAATTGCAGTTACATTCAGGTAGAAACAATTGGGAGGCAAAGAGTATAAGATAACAGAAACTGGTTACCTCCACACTAATGGGTAACAAGTAGTTCAATATCCCTAAATGAAAGGCACTATATCAAAGTTAAAAGCCATTTAGGGAGAAAGCAGAATGAAACACAAAAAATGTATTAAAAAACATCAATATTCTATATATGTAATACTGAGGTAGCAGAAACACAGCAAAACGTTTTGTCCTTGAAAAAGTAATTTTCTTACACAAAACCAAGAGTGGGACAAGGTTTGTGAAAGATCCTGGGTTGACAAGAACAGAGAAAAGTAATTAGCACAAACCCCAGTTTAGGCATGAAATTGTAAACACACTGGAACCCTACACTGTGAACTGCAGCGAGTGCCCTTCAGTGATCTTCACTCCACAGCAGGAAGACTGACATTTGCAAAAATGACACCAGGAATGGAGGTGTCCTTGTCTTATTGACATCTGCAGACTAACACTGCTAAACAACTGGTTGGAAACAGATTCTGCTCACAATTGATTTAGTATGGCTTCAGCCAATGCCCTGGAGGTTAAAAGATGCTCATACTGCTGCAAACCATCTTCAAAGCCTTTTCCATGGATGGAATACAAAAACAAACCCAGAGTTTTAGCAATGAGTGCCATGAATCAAATATCTGGATGAAAAAGAATGCAACCCCCCTGAAGTTCTAAAAACAAGTCAGAACTATTGCATGGCACAGAGTAAAGTGTTCTCTCACAGAGACATAATGAGTTTCCAAAGGTACATTTTTGATAAAGGTGATACAATGGGGGAAAACTCACAAGAACAGAGTCTGATGGTCATTTGAGAAAGGAAAAAAATGAATCAAGAAAACAGCAAGAAAGATATTGCAACTGGGAATTCATCTAATTACAAGGAAAAAAAAAGGCTGAAGACTATTGTTTTGCCTATGCTGCCTCCTTGTACTCTTTCTATTTTTGTAGCCTAAAAGCCAAGCAAAACATTATCAAAAAGATGGATAATTTTTCCAGGTAAAATATCTACTGCTGATGTGGCATCTAACTTTTACCCTATTATATACAAAGAAAATAAGCAGACTGGAGATGTAAAGGTTTTAATATACTCATGTACAAGAGGAAGATTTTATAAGAGGAGAGAAATGTAAAGAGATGAGGAACTACACCTGCACACAGGCACCACTGACAGTGCCCTCCATGGAACCACAGCAAATAAAGTAGTGGAAAAAATTGCCATGTCCACAAACTCTTACCTGGTCAGTCATGGAGACACCAGAAACAGAGGGACTCAAATCCAGGATAGGACAACAAAGGCCACATTTTCAAAAGATTACAGAATGACTGCAATGCTGTCACTGTAAATAGGTGTTCATGGCAGATTAGCTGGTGATAGTAGATATCAGGATGATATCAGCCTAATTTATATATAAATAAAAACAAATATGCCTCTTTTCCAAGTCTTGTTCAGTCCACAAGCAAACAGTCCAAAATGCTTTCTGAAATATGTTAAGAAAAAGATTTTCATCAGGGGGAGGATCCTGGGTAATAACATGTGTTTTAGCAATAGTGTGCATAGTAGTAATATTCATATGGTTAAGTTCCTCTTCAAGCAGAAGCTTGTGGGCTAGAGCAGTTAAAAGTGAAAAAAACTCATATATGCAGTTGAAATAAAGGAATTAATTAAAATCAACAAAAAAATCAACCATAAAATCAACAAAATGACAGGTTTCTAAACAAAAGATAGAGCTGACCTTTTTTTTGAAAAAATATTTTAGCATTTATAAACTAACATAAAATTATAAAAAATAGACAGGGACGTGATAGAAGTTTTTTGAAATTATTTTCCTTAACTTAATATACCCTGTTGCTGAACTAAATATACTCACAGACATGAAAAGGCCTCTGGAATCTGCTACTTGGCTTTCCATTTGAATTAAAACACACAGATCTTCTCCAGTTTTGCACAATTGAAAAAGAAGAAACAATCAGTCAGCCATGAAGTGGTTTCAGCTGGTCAGGGATTCAGCAGGACTGTATGTACCCACAATCACTACAATGCAGGATGTTTTTTAGCATGTAGTAGCATTAAGCTGTCCTGATGGCTCAGCAAAAAAATGCTGAAGGGAACAGCAGCTGCCCTTCCTGGTGCTCTCCTGCAGCAGACTCTAATCCTCAGGGTTTATACAGTTGTTCAAGAAACATTAAAAGGAAAAGCCTTCTATAGCTCCAGAGGCACCAAATGGGATGTTGCTTGCTCCAAGTTTTATCTATGTTAAGAAAATGCTTTAAAAATGTCTACAGTAGCACCTTCCAAAAAGAGTCAATGTATGTAAGATCCATATCACAGAATGCAGTTTCTTCTCCCTATGTATTATCACAAAGGGAGGGGTGTGTCTGCTACAGTATGACCATAAACTGAAAATTAATCTTTTCCAGTCAAGACAGTACATGAAAGTTATTCGTCTAAGCAGCTTCCAAAGTTGTAAACCCAGTTCAACTGGCTACCAGGCTCTGACTGTGCTTGGTACAAAACAATTGGTATGTACCAGGGAATCAGACAAAAGATCAAACTAAAAATAGTCTCAACATTGGTTTATATTTATATAACTTCAGAGTATTAAAAAGAGTCTGATTGGATTTCTTGGACTTTTTCTCATTGGGAATTCCCTAACAAATTATACTGAGACTGTAATAAAATCGATTCTAAGAGTTTAAAATTAAGCTATAAAATTAGTGTAGAAAACTTTTGTAAGCCAAAAAATGTTAGAGTAGAACTTGAAAGAAATCCAAACTTTAAGGCATAGAACTACACATAGAATACCCAAGCAATGTTAACTCTTTCCTATAGCAGTCCTTTAGTTGGAAAATAAATTTAATCAATTTTTGAATATGATTTTAATGTGAGATTACAATCTCTTTGTACAGTAAATGATGTCAAACATTTGGCATTAATGTACAGCATTTCTGGTGTCAGTAACTTTGTGAAATATCTCAAACTCTTCTGTTAATTAACTGTAACATCAATTCACTGTGAGAGGCTTCATGTTAGGAAATAGTAGCTATATGTGGTTTATATTGCTAAGGGAATCACAAATAAGAAATCCTAAAAGGAAAGGAATGGTTGCCAGTAAACTGTACAAGACCAAAGGTTAAGTAACTCTCAGAACACGAGGTTATGGGTTGAAGTAGTTAAAGGGAAAATATCCCAGAAATACATTTCAGAAAATAAACTAATTAACCCATAATATCACCAGAATGACAGGTATTTAAACAAAAGGGAAAGGGTGGAAATAATTCCTTTTTCGGGAAATCGACTTCAATATTTATAACGTAACTGGCCCAAATGTGACTCAAAATTAAAGAGTAAATTTAAATTATGTAGCATTTAAATTCCTTTGTACTTAATATCCCTTCATTTCTCATTAGTGGCTCAACCGCTCAAGAAAAGCAGTATTCAGGAAGGGAAGTTTTTGTACTTTTTCTGCTTCCATTCCGGGTGTATTCCTGTAAGACCTCAAGCCCGGCTAATTTCCAGTTGCCATGGCCCGGCCCCCAGCGCAGCCCCGGGGCTTTGTGCTGCTGGGAGCGCTGGGGACCGAGCCAGCCCAGCCTGGTGCTCCAAAGAAAGCAGCGATTTGTCTCAGCTCCCCGAACCCGCTCATTACACGGCGGGAGCGGCACCGGGGAGGGAGCTCGGCCAGCTCAGTGTCCGCCTTGTCTGGCTGCAGGTCCCGGAGAGCCCCCGGGACCCTCAGCGCTGCGGCCTCCCTGGCTGAACCGCCTTGTGCGAGCCCGCGGCCCACAGGCTGAGCTGGGGGCTGTGACACGGACTGGGAACTCTGACACGGACTGGGAACTCTGACACGGACTGGGACACGGACTGGGAACTCTGACACGGACAGTGACACGGACTGGGACACGGACTGGGAACTCTGACACGGACTGGGAACTCTGACACGGACTGGGAACTCTGACACGGACTGGGAACTCTGACACGGACTGGGAACTCTGACACGGACTGGGAACTCTGACACGGACTGGGAACTCTGACACGGACTGGGAACTCTGACACGGACTGGGAACTCTGACACGGACTGGGAACTCTGACACGGACTGGGAACTCTGACACGGACTGGGAACTCTGACACGGACTGGGAACTCTGACACGGACTGGGAACTCTGACACGGACTGGGAACTCTGACACGGACTGGGAACTCTGACACGGACTGGGAACTCTGACACGGACTGGGAACTCTGACACGGACTGGGAACTCTGACACGGACTGGGAACTCTGACACGGACTGGGAACTCTGACACGGACTGGGAACTCTGACACGGACTGGGAACTCTGACACGGACTGGGACCTCTGACACGGACTGTGACACGGACTGGGAACTCTGACACGGACTGGGACACGGACTGGGAACACTGACACGGACTGGGACACGGACTGGGAACACTGACACGGACTGTGAACACTGACACGGACTGTGACACGGACTGCGAACTCTGACACGGACTGGGAACACTGACACGGACTGGGAACACTGACACGGACTGTGACACGGACTGTGTTAGCTGCAGGCAGCTAGGAAATTAAACCGACGGAGCTTCACCAAATCTGATACTTCCAACAAGGGAACAGTACCATCTTTCAGCAGAAAGTCACAAATGCCCCAGCAGGCCTTGTTCCAAACGGTTCGCTGGAACCAGCACAGGCAGGGGGCGGTGGGATCGCTGCTCCAGCCGGACACTTCCCTGCGGGAAGCTTCCACAGGCTTCCCCCGCTGCGATCCCTCTGCTGAGAGCTGCCTTCACTCACTGAACCGCGTGGAAATCTCGCTCACTTTCGCTGCGTTCATTGTCTGCCTGGGGCAGAACAGGGCGGGCATGGAGTCACTTTCTTTGGGAAGCACTTTTTGTTCAGCTGAGCCCGGCCTGGGGCCGTTCCCCGCAGCCTGGGGATGCCCGTCCTGCTGGGATGGCTGCTGGGATGGAAAGAGTAATTGGGGAAGGGGTCCGCTCTGCCGGGCGCCACAGCTCCCACAGCGAGCAGCGGCACTCGCTCAGCTACAGCTCAAAGAGGCCACGTTAGCCCACGCAGCTTAAACAGCACATCTTCCTGAACTCCCTGCGAAGATCAGGATGGAACCTGTATCTTGGTCATAACGTTATCACCTTGGTTTTTTTTGCCAACAGCCCACCTGCCTATGCCCCAGAGCCAAATGGCTGAGGTTCTGATGGGTGTGTACCAGAGCTCTCTCATTATGCACCTATTTTGCAATGAGGCCACAACAAACATGTGAAAGATAGGGCTTTGCATATCGCCCTTTCTTCTTCCTCTGTTGTTGTGTCTTCATGCCATCTCCATAAAAAAAAAAAAAAAAAAGAGTAATTTGTACCAACTGAACACATTCAGTCTCAAAAATGGCACTAATAAGGATGAACCTGTTGCTTCACGGAAGTTGTCAATTGTTTGCTTTGTGCCAAAGTGCAGAGTGGGGGAAAAAAATGAAAAGGCTTTTAAACCATACGGTATCTGCAGGTTTGATCAAAGAACAATCTATGGAGAATGAATGCAAGCCAGCAAAGGCACAATCCCAGGTTTCTGACCTACAAGACTTTCAGGAAAAGCCAGCCCAAGTCAGGTACAGTACAGAAATCACTGGAATTGGTTCAATTTGACTGAATGCCAGAGCACGCTCTCATCCAGGGAACAGAGCCAGACCTGACCCCATTTGCAGGACCTCTGTTGCTGTTTTAAACATGTGTCTTTACTGTGCCAGATAACAAACCAAAGATGATATTAACCTAGCAATTAAAGAATAATTAGCAAAAGAAGCAATGCTTTGATCTGTACCAGTTAGTCAGACTGCCATTAATGCCAAATGGGTATATTAAGTACAGATTTTTCTCTAAAAACATTTTAATCGATTTGAATAAATAAATTAATTTAGGCTACATGATACAAATTCTAAGTCTCAAAACCTCCTCCCTTACACATTTAAACTTAAAATCAGCAACCTAGCCATTAAATTGCAGTTATAACAACAAGTATTAGGAAATAAATTTAATATTGGCATCTGTTTGTACTCTGAAGCTAATAAGAATATGGTGTTAGGCAATGCCAATGTAATGGTTTACTCCTTCCCTCTGTGCCCTCGAAGCATCCCATCTGCTCAGCTGGTTGAGCAGAACCATTTGTGAGACCACCCTGCGAGGCAGCCCAAGGGAACTGGCCCAGCCTGGGGCTGCCTGTGGGGCTGAGGGGGTTTGCTCAGGTCGGCTGAGTCCCCAGCGTGTCCCCACAAAGAGCTGTGTCAGCACCACTGCTCAGGGCTGCTGCAGTGGCTGCAATGAGAACACAGACCAAGGATATCTAAAGTTAGCACTCTGCCAAGTGCTGTGTGTCATGAGACAAAACCACAGGAGCAGCCTGGTCACTGGGCATGCCCACGGCGGGCAGCAGCCCGAGACAAACGCTCCCACACTGAGTCAGATCCATGTGCTCCACAAGCACGAAAAACCCCTGTGAACAGCACATGAATGAACAGATGGGATCTCAAGGATAACGTGAATACATTGCTGTACAGTGACTTTAGAAGAAAACCTGTGGTGAGGCTGATCAGTAGAGAAACCTGGAGTAAGTTAGCCTGAAAAGTAAATAATGAGGCTTATTGGAAGTGGTAAATACAGGGCTGTTGAATTATTTGCTATAGAATTTTCTCTTGTTAACCTTTGTTTTAAAGACACATTTTGCATTCAGTAAAGAGAAGGATAATCACTTCAAAGGATCATTGCCAGAAAGAAGTATATCAAATACTAAATCAGGAAAAACAGACTAAAACTTGCTTCAAGTAAGAGATAATCTTTAAAACACTTAGACAACAATTCGTCAGTTTTCCCCCTCCCCACAATTCATACCAGTAACTCTGAAAACAAACAATCTATCCGCTAGGGATGATTATTGTTCTAAGCCATGGCCCTGATGAATATATTTGTTAGTCTCAGATATAAGGAAAGCTACAAAAGGTTAAAAAATGTGGGTATAGTTTAGATAAACATCTAAGAGTTTGGAAATTCTGAATGCTTTCTGTCAGAAAAAAATGCGCTGTAAGGCTCATGAGAAAAAGGCTTATTTGTGATGTTGCTGGCACTTTTATTTCTCTTCTCAGCTGGAATATGATGAGAGTAATCAAACTCGCACATGGTGTTTTGTCTTCAAGAGTTGTGGGGAAAAAGTTCAGTTCTAAAAATAGAAGATTATGGTGAGACTTTTATCCTATGTAAACTCACTTTGCCTCTTGTTACTAAAAGAGACAATGGGCGGTAATGTAAAATTTTGGTTAACACTGAAAAGTTCCATGCAGTTAAAGAAGAGATCATTGTTTTCATTTGACAAGATTCAAAAGTCCTCATATATTCAACTTGAAAGACAACTTCTGTTCTGATTATGGCACTAAATCAAAAATGCCTCACAGTGGACTTGAATTGTAACTCTGACACCCACCAAGTTCTTATGACAGTCCCTAGAAATGAAGCTTGACTACACCCAGCAGTAGGACTGGGGTCTTAGCAATAGTCTACCGTTGATAAATTACCCCCAAAAACTACATTTCATTTCCAAAATGCCTTAGAAATTTACCATTCTTTCATTTTAAGTCAGTGGGATGTAGCTTCCAGTTTTAGTTATGAAAATGAAACTTGAACTTTTAAATGACTTAGACTTGTTGAAATGTTTTTACCAACAGTTTAATGTGACAAATACACATATTTGCAGGGAAAGTGCAGGGAAAGGCTATTATGTGCATGTAAATTCTGAGTGCTCTGCCTCACCAAGGGCAGCTGGAGAAACGGAACATCTCTTCCACAATGGCAATTCTCCCATTGGACAGATAAAGGTGTTTTTTTCCCTGAAACAAATGGGTTTGGTTTATATTTCCTTGGACTAGCTCTTCTGGGAAGCCTTTAATATTTCTGATGTCATAGACATCCACATCAACAAAAGTAGCCAATATCTACAGGACGTAGTCTGATAAATGCTGCTTTTGCCAGAAGTGCTGTCTTAAACCATCCTTGTCTCCTGGCTCCTTGTTCCTTTCTTTTCTTTGCCTTGTTGGCCCCAAAGAACTGTTTGGAAGGGTGGTGGAAGTGGTGTGGACAATACAGGTTTTAACCTGCACAAGCTCCCAGATCCATCTATAAATCTGACTTGCATCATGAGGACCAAGGAAACACCACCTTAAAAAGGGTCACACACAGCCCTCCATGGGGGTCTCTCCTCCTCTCTCCTACCCTAGATATGGTTGCAATTGCACACTGCTTTTGTATGAACAAGCTTGTTGTTACTGACTCCTGCAGTTTATTGGAAAACTAAAAATTAAAATATGCAGGCTATTTTATAACCCCACATGAATGTACAAACTTCCAAGATCCAGTATGTTTGCCTGTCCCCAAACCATATACACAATATAGGTATTTGTATGTAAAAATTCATAGACAGAATTTTAAAGGCTCTATAATACACAAAAAAAGAACTGTTAAGCAGCTGCTCATTCCCCACTTTTATGAATAGAGGGCTGAGTTATTACTCTGTATAATAGAGTACTTGTTTTTCCAGGAGGTAGGAGGTAATCCCTAACACTTAGGCTGTTTACAGGTCATATCTGCCTCCCCAGTGATACTTCCAGGGCCTGGTAAATTTTCTGAAGGGCAGTGGGACTAGACTAAGTACCTTTCACACACTGACCAGTGTATATGCTCCCTTTTTAAAACCTCTATAAAGAGATTCCAAAGAATATGCTTTTGTTTTAGGGAACAGGGGCACATTTTTGTTTGGCTCCTCCCTTCCCAAATCTTTCCCTTCAGAAACAACTCTTGGTAATCCTTCATGCTTGTGGTTTTTTTAAACTGTAGACAAAAAACTGGAGCCAGAAGTCAGATGAAAACTCAAATGCATAAATCCTTTTAAAAAAGCTTCTATCTTATAGATGATGTGGTAGGAACGTGGAGACCAGAGCCAACTGTACTATTTTTGCCAACCTGCCTTCAAGTCTGAATAATGTCCCAAAAGTTTATGTGCTTTCCTAGATATATGTTGTATGGTTCACAGATAATTGTCTAGTTGGTCTGTCACCTATCCCAGCAGCTGTGAGAAATACCTGGACTCCTCAGGAAGACATATTATTGAAGATGTCACCACCTCATTCATTTAGAAAATAATAAATTCTCAGGACCAGCATCAAAGAGTAGTGAAAAAAGGTTAGTGTGGATCCTGGAACAAGTTTTCTTTCAATTCCTTTCCCTGGACTTTTCCCTTCCCACTGCCTTTTTCCATCCCTTATGCCCTTTGGGACCAGTTCAGTACAGAGAACCTCTCTGCAAACCTTGGCTTCATTCACAGCCAAGTAAAGCAAAGGATCAGACTCATCTGCCTGTCTAGAGCCATCAGAACTTCAAGTTTATAATTCAGAAATCACACAGACCATAAGCTGAGCATTTATTTGTCTTCTGTATCATAAGAGACTGTGAGAATGGAGTTTCTATCTTCTTGCCTTGATGTGAGAAGGAGCATTACTGAACTTGAGGACACGGTCAGACTTGTGCAGCTGGTCTGTATGAAGAGATTCCCTCCTTCACACTGCCTGTAGTTGCCAGTCCTCTCGGGTCTGCCACTCTGACTACACATGGAGCCACTCCCTAACATGGTTCTGTCAAAATAATCTGCTTTTTGTGGCAAATTATCAGAGAACCATAGGGAAGGAGTGAAAGAAAAATGCTCCCTTTTTTGTTGGCTCCTGTTACTCCGGGGACTGGACAAGGTTCTCACTGAGAGTTGGTTTCCATGGCTTTTAACACCCTGATAGAAAGTGAATGAATACCATAATTTAGAAGAAAGAAGTGAAATCTCACTAGGAAACCCTAGGAATAGCACAGGAGTAGGCAACCGTATAGCAGTTTCTTTAAAGAGAGAACTGATGGCCATTTGGAAAAACAGTGTTTATATTTTAATGATCTGCAAAGTTTAGCCTCTGGCAGTTCTATTTTAAAAATAATCTCTTACAATTAAAACCAGTTAACTCAAAAACTGCTGCAAGATGAAATATATTTGTTTTCTTGTCCACATTTGGAATTGCCACAACTTTTCTTTGCTGCAGACTAACTTCCCTCCAAACACGAAATGCTGTTATCTTACATACCTAGGGAAGAGGCATAGTATCTGTTACCCAGTCAAGAAACAAGTCTGAGTGCCTTACTGCCAGAAAGACAACTCACTTTGTAAAAGAATGCTATTTGTCTGTTAGACATACAAGAATCCACTTAGCTTCCATTTCAGCTCATTTGTAGTTGCCAATATCTACCCTTTAAATACTTACAGCTGCCACTTCTGTGTTGAAAAGGTATCTGTTTTCATCTCTCATTTAGGACTGAGACATTGTCCAAAGCATCTGGTAGTGTGAACTGTGGGGCCCTGGATAGCCCAGGAACTATATAACTGGTTCAAAAGCATCCTAGATGAGTATAAAAGTGGTTCCTGAGTGGTTCTTCTGGCAGCAGTGGCCCTTGATTATCAAAAAATTCCACCTAACAAAGCCACTCTGTTTTGCAGCCTTGTTTTTATCCTGCATCAGTTCCCCAGTCTAGTTGGCCAGACAGTACACACTCACAGAACTGAGAATGTGATGCAGGGGCAGAAGGAGATGTTCACAGTACTTTTCTAGAATGGACTTCACAAGTCACACTTGTAAAACTGACTTGACCACAGTGTATCCAAACCACAGACAAAGGACTTCAGCTAACACAGACACTAATCCAAACCTTTTCCATAGCACTAATTCCCTAGACAAACATTTACAAGTACACTGTGGATTCAATAATTATTTCAAAATGTTTGTTTTCAGGAAACAATAGTGGGAGGACAAAAGAGGTAGAAGAAGATACTTAATTTTAGATTCTACACTTGAGTGAATTTTTTATCAGCTGCCACAATCCCTACTGAGAACAAGCAAGAAGCAATAACCTGTCTAGGGCTTAAAAGATACAGTCTTCCCTAAAATCACAATCTAGGCTCAGAAAGGGAGATTTCCATCACAAACTCTCATTACTGCCATATGCATCAAAATCAACGGGTAGTCCACCTGAATTACAACTATTGTAACCATATAATAATGCAGATTCTGGCCCAACAATTCCCCACTGGGTCTGAGATGTATGGACACTATAGGCATTTTTAGAGCTACAGCTCATGAAAGCACAGCCAGCCTGGCTGTAAAGCAGCTGTATCAGCTGTTGTCAGCAGACCCCTTGCAGCACAGATTTCAGTGCAGGGGTGCATGATGTTCTACAAACCAAATAAATACTTGAGAAGTTTCTCCAGCTCTGAGATCTGTTTCAGTCTGGCTGTTCTGCCAGTAGCCAGTCATTTACACTGGTATTTTAACAATACAACTTCAATTACATGGAAATAACATTTGTCTTAACTGCTCCCAGAAATCACAGAACTTACAAAGCAAACTGTCTCCCAGTGTACCAGACCCTCATTCAGGAGGGCTCTATTGCCATGACTCATCATTTGTAGGGATAATTTAATGCAACAAAATTACAAGTCTCATTTGACTAATATGGACCCTGCCCATAAACAAGATCCATAAAATGCTAAGGTTAGGCTGCCAAGAGTTATTTCTCTGGGCCTGAAGCTAATGAGGCTTTGGCTGTACTGACCTTTCCTAGGTTGCTAATACTGACTTCAGCAGTCCCCATTTTCCCTCCTTAGGCACCCTCTGTTCCCAGGTATCCTTTGTCACTGAGGTGCCATCCTTGCTGTTGGGCCACACAAATACTTGTGTGGTCCCAGAGTGGGAGCACAGATCAGGGAACTGATTCAGCTGAAAAATAAAAGCAACCACAATCAAATGTCTGTGCTGGCAAAAGGGAGGAGGTAATAAGCAAAAGAGGTTGCAACAAGAAGCAGAAGGCGAGGACTTGATACCATGGTTCAAACCACAGCCTACCATGTGAGCCTTGATAACACAGCGTGTGTATTCCAACAGAGGGTCTGGAACTCTAAATGGATGAAGATACTGGTGAGTGTGAAAAGGTCAGGGAAAAAGCTCAGAATAGATGTCAAGTCAGCTTTAGTTATAGATCCACTTTTCCTTTCAAGAAACAAAGTGTTTAATGTGTTTGAATTCAATGCTACAATACTTTATTTAGTAGCTTTGAGTGTCTCTGAGAAATGTGTGTTGTTTCAAGAGTAATTAGTCCCAAAAATATACCATCAAGCCAGTTCAAACACAGTGTCATTCCAATACCCCTGTGAGACTCAAGGGCAGGTAGCAACTTCCTTAATTGATGGTCATTCAATACCCCTGGTTGGCATCCTCCAGTTCACCTCCCATCTCAAATGTAATACATTTCACAAAAAATCTCATGCAGTCCCCATGAAGTACTGGATATCAGTTCCTTCTTCTAAAGCACACAATTAAAACATTTCAAACAGAAAAGAGCTTGGGGCAAAATTCCTTGGCTAAATAGCTTTTAAGTTTGTGAGAACTTAGATCCAAAATATGTTACTTTAATCCATCTAATTCAACCAGCATTTCATCCTTTATAAGTAATTCAGTCCAAAGCTTTATAGTCAGCTAGTGAAAACTGGAAACAATGCTGATCTCCATTTTAAACAATCTCATGCCAACAATCAAGTATAGGAAATATATTGATACTTCCCATGTTTGTAGTGGGTAGATCTGAATTCAGGACATCATCCAGGATCTCAGAGTCATACCTAAATCACCAATAAAAGCAGTAATGGAGATGGCAAGCCATTTTATGCTGACATTAATATTGCTTCACGAAACCCCAATTCCAGATCCCTATTTTAACTTTCTGCTCACCAGTTCATCCACAACACATTCTGTAAACTACTCTGTATAAAGTTTTTCTTTCTCCCTTGTCTTGATGATACCATGAGTCCATTCTGAGTCCCTCAGCTTCCTCCTCCTTTACCACATCCATCCTTGTCTGTCACAGAGAGCACAAAAAGTGCAAAACGATGTACTCCGGCTTCTCTTGTGAAAAATGGGTCAGTCAGTTTGCACTCCTCCCTGCCCTTCACCCTCAGTACAGTTATATCCTGTCTGCTCTGCTCTGCAGCTTTGTTCTCTTAGATGGTAAACTCTTCACAGCAGGTGCTCCATATCTCAGCACTTGGATTTTTCTATCATATAGAGAATAAAACTATATTCCACACAGCCCTGAACTTCATCTCCCATCAACCAAAAAAAGCCAAGCCCTGTGCATAATTGCTAATGTTTTTGAGTCATAAAAGTAATGTCGGAGGCTATTTTTAGACACTGTGTTAAGTTTCACTCACTTTTGATAATCTGCATTTTCCTTTTGTGGAACTATGTTTTGTTTATAGCTTAGAAATTGTGCATGAGATCTCACATGATGACCTTTAAAATAAACCAAGCTTAACATCTTGATATCCACAGTGGTGTGGGAGTCTGAAGATGCGGTTGAAGATACCTGTTTCTCGTTAGAAGGAAACTAATGACAGATCATGCCACTTCCTCACTTATCAAGGAAGATTCTCTTGATTCAAGTCTTATGTTAAACTACAGCAGTTCACCATACACTGGGGGTGTATTTCTGATGTACAGACACAAGTTTTTGACAGAGCTCAGTACTGTATGTTGTTCATTAATTGATCAATAAATTTAACAGCTGTGCAAAGCTTATGAACTTGTCTGCAAAATATTGAACAGTCAGTTAATGGGAAGTATACAGGATAGAAATATTCCAGACATTTCCCAGTTCCATCTCTCAGATCACAAGGAAGCATAGCAGAAAAGTGCATCTGTTGGTCTGTATCTTCTGATCACACTAATTTCTCTGCTAATTTGCACAGAAGTGCCAAAGAATGAGAATTATGACATTCTTTTTGGAGATCAGTTACATTACAGACAGTAACAGTACAAACTGCACAGACACCCTTATCACTGACCCTGAGCCTTGATCTGGAGATACTGTACTTGAAAAGACTAAAAAGTATTTTAATTGCCCTTTTCTTTTTCTGGCATTGATGTTTGTGCTGAGATTGTCAACAGGATGTTTCATATGCACATGCTCTTGAGGATGCCAGCTGCAGTGTGAGTATGTAATGTAAGGAAAACCAACAATGGCACCAGTTGAACGCTGCCAACTGTGCCCTACAGACCTCAAGGAAGAAACTGTGTAATGATCTCTACCTACAGAAACAATCTTTGCAAAGCAAAGCCTGGAAGATAGCTGACTTTTTTGTCGTCACAAAAGTAGAAGTCAATACCTGCACAACACGGTTCAGGTGTAATGGCCGAATCCCAAATTCTTTTCAGCTCACTCAGGGATGCAAGAAAGGCTTGCAATGGAAATTCAGGGATTAACAAGGTGACTATTTATGTTCAGATAAAAAGACTGGTCACCTTGACATGCCCACTCTAAATATTGAAGTGGAAGAAAAAGGTGTCTACAAAAGCTAACTTTAGCTTAGCGAGGCTAAGAAAACAACTGAGAAGAAACTACTCTGAATTACCATTTGAAAACCCTCCATTCCCAACCCACACTGACCTGAGTGAAGAGTAGCATCAATATGCTAAGATTAGCTTTTGTCCGTATCCCAAAATCTGTGCAAAACTTGCAGACAGCGTCTTCTCTATGGGCTGAGCTGTATTTAGTGAAAATCAGTCTAAGTCAGAGTTCTAGAACAGCCAAAATTAAATTCTAATGCAAGAAGGACTATAATTAGCTGCTTTCTTGAGTGTGCACTGTCAGTACTGCACAGTGTGCATGTGGGGTTCTAAAGGACAAGGGAAGTGAGAAGCGTGAGCTGTGGGGGTGAAACATTCTCTCTGACCGGGTGACCTGGTGAATTCACAGGCTGAGCTGAGGGGAAAATAGTACACAATGGCACTCAGGCAGTGAAAGGTGAAGGTGTAAGATGTTTTCTAACAGGATGAGGTTAGCTCTTCCTTTCATGAAAATACATCAACCCTTTCTGTAAAATCTCCTCTTCATCTAAATAGATTTTTTTTTTTAATTAAGAAGTATGAAGAAAATAACAAAGTGGGGGTGGATCAAATCTGTTTGTCTTCTGTTGTCTTCTGTTTGTCTCTACAAAGTTAAATGGAAACTCTGTCCTCCATCCTATTATGGGCTGTGTTTGCTTTTGTGGCATAAGACATCACTTTAAATAAATGCTGTGTTACACATTTTGTCTCAAACAAAGAATGGAAAATCCTACTACAGACTCATAAGAGTTTAAATACTGAATATGAACACGAAGAACACGGGTAAATGCTGAATCTGTGGGTAAAGGCTGTACCAGTACTACTGTACAGAAAGACAGTAGTGACTAGTTTTTTTTTTTCCTCTCTCTTTATCCCTTTGCCCAACACTGCTGCTATTGTGGGATATGCACACTCTCAGTCACACTGCACCGTTGTGCATGTTGCCCATACCAGGGAGCAAACTACCACTGATTTTACAGTCTGCATTGCAACACTTGGCATGCTGATAAAAGTTAATGGGAGAGAGGGTAATTTATTAAATTGCTATTAATTCAGCACTTATAGTGCAGTATTTCTATAGCCTACAGGCTATAAACTTTCCAAGAACTACAACTGTTTTCCATGTTCAGGCAGAGCAAAATATGAAAGCTGCTATTAGCTGTAATAAGAGAATGTCACAGGGCAGCATGACCTGTCTAGTAAACTATAATTACCGTGCCACTGATATGACAGGTAGGCATCATGGTCTAAATGTACAGTGATTTACTGGCTGAATCCTGCAGCCTCAGTATTCCACCTCTCTGAAATCGTATCATTCTGATGCCCTTGTGAACACTCCACCTCCCATTCCCTCCCATCTATGGATCTGAACACCCAGTGTTCAACTAACTTCTGAAGAAAAACCAAGCAGCCCTTACAAACACCCCTTTTGTATGCCATACAGGGGAAATAAACACATCTGCTGAAGTCAAACTGCCCTGTATTGTTTTTAACACTCTTCAGATCTCATGGCTTTTGTGGCTCATACAGGTGCCTCTACCCACAGATGTTTACTTGTGTTCTGTCTGGTGTCCAGGAATTGGTTCTGTTTCAGCACAGAAGAAAACAAGAGTTTAAGCTTTTAAATTTTTTGTTGCCTGGGACTTATATATATGAGTATGTAACTAGAACAGATACACAGAGGGCCAGAAAATTTCCTTTAAATTTTGTAACAATTCAGAGAGCTAATCAAACAGTAAACTACAACAACAACAAAGTTTTTGCTGCCTGAGAAACTTAAGAGAAAACTGCAGTAGTTCATTTCTTAAGTAAATAAGCACACACTGAATCAAACCAGATAAGTCACTGATAAGCTTCCCAATGAAGTTTGATTAGAGCCTGATTTTCTTCTAAACTCAGAAAGATAATTTTTCCAACACCTGAGATTAGGAAAGGTAAAAACATACTAGCTTTTAGTTTAATATTTTTATAACACTCACTTTTCTTTGACCACAGTGAGGGGAAACCACTTTATCAGTTTCTGTTTAAGAAGTTGAACATAAAGGCCTATGGCCAACTGCTGGCAGTCCATGCTAACACCTGCACAGGCAGTGGCAAGTGCACAGGCATGCACAGCAGCCTAACACTGCATAGAGAAGTCTGCAAATCAATAAAAACTGTATTAGAAAAGGTAACACATTTATGCAGTGTCAAAACAGCTAAAAAAGTAGGTTGAAGATTTGTATTCAGATCCAGTTCTGTCAGCTCTATGCAACAAAATACTAATCAAAAAATCCATGTTCACAACTACACATAGATTATATTAATTTCTGTTCCAATCACCAAGCAACAATTTTTAATGGCAATTAAACAGGAAGCTCATTTTTTCATATCAAGCACAATGATATACTGAAGTATTAACAAACATATGGAGTTTATAAAGGAAAATTCAGTTAAAATGAGTAAAGTATCAGATGTGTACTACAGTGCTCTGTATACTCTCACAACAGGAGATATCTCAGACAATAATTTTCTAAAAACAGAAAACAGAGACTCTCCCACTATGCCAGATAAGGGGAAAGTATTTATTTGTTTAACTAATAGATATTTATCAGCAGATTCACATTAACTCTTGCAACACAGTTTCATTTGGGAGCTAAGTGCACACCCCAAGTCAGGCAGACTTTTAAGCCTCCTCACATAAAGTGCACTGGGATTAGTGCTCCCTTGAGTACAGGTACTGAAGCAGGCTCCCCCTGGAGCTCAGCAGTTCTCCTTAACTGACCTAGGCAACTGTTGTTTAACAATCCATGATGCTCTCCCTCCTCACCAAAGGCTTGCTTTTCATGTTTAGCTCTCCATGTTTTTCATCAGCTTTGTCACCAGCACCTCTGACTCAAAGCCTTCAACATCATCCTCCTCCGCTGTGGTACGGATGGAACTTAAGCCTTACAGGGCATCTCTTCACTTCATGACTTGGGAGTGCAAACACAAACAGACTCCTGTTTAGTAAGGCAACAGCTCTCAATATGTTAAGCTCCTAGGTTTGATTAAAGAAGTGGCAATAAAATGCTTTTGTGAATGAAGAGTGCTTTCCAGCTAACACCTGTCTGGGACCTCTCACAATCTTGCCAGCTGACGTGTTTGAAAAGCGCGTTCCTCTGCGTGTCCTAACGGGCAAGTGAAAACCACACCAAAACAAAAGCCATCCCACCCCCCCCTCCTTCCCCAGCAACCTAAGGCATGCTTATTCTGTGAACTGGAGAGCAGCTGAGCTGCCATGTGGTTCACTTGCCAGTTTCTGAAATTGCAGTGCTGGGGAACTCTAGGATTTTGATATTCAAACTCTGTATTTGTACCGCCAACATTTAACCTCACATTCCAGGGCGGGGTTGGGCTCAGAGCCCGGGACATTCCAAAAAGCATTCCAGCCAGCAAGGCCCTGGAGGTAGACCCACAGTGAGTGCATCCACACTAAAGGCTGGTAAAAATATCTCTGCATTCCCATTCACATTTCTAGTCAGCAGAATACAGGGAGCACAAGCTACAGTTCTCCCCATACCCATGGACCACACTTTAGCAGGTATCATTACAAATACTCTGCAGCATCAGTATCAAGTAAAAAAATACAACTGCTTTTTTGTTGTCTGACTCTAGCTCTGGGACAAAAAATAAACCCAGCTGTTTCACTGAGTTCTATAGGATTAATAGTGAAACTTATTCACTAAGCAAATACTTAAAATATAGCACAGCTTTCATCAGGATTGACCACGTATCATATTCACACCACATTAAAATAATAAAGAAACAGATTTCTGGAAAGTGAGGCTAGATATCTTCCAACCCAACTGTGGTCTTAATTGCCACCCTATGCAAGAATGCAGAAGTGCAGTGACTGGATGGTTACATACTGCAGAAGTCAGCGTATTTTTCTGAAAACAAACAAAAAAATCTGCCACCTTCTGTTTCTGGAAGGTACAGCAGGGAAGAAAAACACGGGAGAAACTCATACAGAGGCACCAGTGTACTTTGCTCTTTAAAAATAAAGTGAATGGGACAATTTGTAGAAGGAAAGCACTGCTCACTGACATAATGACTTTAACACCAGCACTGAGATGGGAACACACATGATACATACAATTATCCTGTTTGTAGAACTGGTTAGGATGAATTGAATAATCAAAGTAGGGGAAGTTGTCACACATTAATTGTAACAGAGTTAAAAGGAACTCAAGTATGTAACACAGTCACTAAATCACAACATTCTGACATGCACATACACATATATGCAACTGCAACTTTTCTTTGGTTCTTTCTGAAACTGATCAAAGGTGTCAAACATGTCATACACTTTCTAGGCATTTGCCAGAATTACAGCCCTTCTATAATTAGCATTAAAAGCTCATTCCAACAGAGTCACTCCTCACTCTCATTTTCACAGGCTCTGTTTGGTCTATCCATTAACTACAGCACAGACAACCCCATTAATGTGTACAGCCAGTGCAGTGAGCTAAGAGGACTGAGTGTAACATTGGCAATCATGTCATAATTTCAGGAAGGATTTGAAAACATGCACTTACTAGAAAATAGAAACATCCCCCCAACTTTTAGCACCCATTTGATTTAATATAAATACACTTTGAAGGCTAGTGTTAACACAGTATTTGTTTCAGCTCATAGCAAACTGTAACTTCCAGTGATCCACAGGAACTGCTGCCATACAAGTCCACACTGTACTTAGGCACCACCACCTGTATTACCCAAAGATTCAACCTTCATTTTAGACAGACAATGATGACAGGAGACTAAACCAGATCCTTCCAAGTGTCAGGAAAATAAGCAATGGGCACAAATTGAAATGCAGGACATTCCATGTAGAAGAAGGAAAAAAAAACCCAACTTTGTTTACTATAAGGGTGCTCAAACACTGGAACAGGTTGCCAAGACAGGTTGTGGAGTTTCAGTCCCTGAGGATGAGTGAAACCCAGTCAGACACAGTCCTGGGAAACTTGCTCTAGTCCACCCTGCTTGAGCTGGGGGTGTGGACCAGACAATCTCCAGAGGTCCTTTCCACACTCAAACATCCCATTATTCTATTACATTAGACCTTGCAAGCCACACTGCTAGCAGGACCTAAGAATGACTTTTTCTTTATTATTATGGCTCCAAATAATTCTGACAAAAGCAAGATATCCAGATAGAAGTCATAATAGGAAAATGGCTATTTCTGAAATTTCTGACCAATCCTGCAAATTCTTTCAGTGGTTTAGAGTAAAATTGTAGCACTAAAATGTTATCAAATGTAAATATATTTCACTGCATTTACTTCAATGTATAAAATGAACAGGAAAATCTTCTGTCTTCTAGACTGTATAGATTTTACTATAAATTACTCTGATCTAAACAGCAGGCATTTTAACTTCACAACTCTGAATATTATCCGGTGACATTGTTCTTCCCTTTTAAAATGGTTTAATGTTGGCACTATCACTTGAGGAAAAGATTCAATTTTTTAAACAGAAAGACTATTTATGAATTACATCCAAATGAATTACATCTTGTACATTCTTTACACAAAGTACTTTAGAGATCATGGCATGATATATCCCTATCATTTTGTTTTCAGACCAGAGCTGATAATCTCAAGATTCCTCACACTGTTGAGGGGAACTAAACCACTGTTTCAAAAAACTGTTAATAGCTGAAATCCCTGAATTCTTTTGGCATTCTTTTGAGGATTTGGAACTCTAAGTGAAATCAGGCAAGCTCAGCTGGGTTGCCATGAATCAGAGAGGGTCTGTATCCTCCCTTGGCATACAGCATGTACTTACAGTTTACTTCAACAGAGAGCTGTGATGATGGAGAATGAAGAAGAGAACGTGGGCCTTTGACTGAGACCCCCAGTACCCCCAACAGCTAATTACTGAGACAAACGAGGTCACATTTCAGGAACATACAAGACCATATTTGGATGCCCATTATTGCAAGTAATATACATGTCAACATTTATGAGGACTTTCAAGTTCAAAAGAATAAAAAGCTCAAAGTGCTTTCATTCAACAAAGTCATGTCTACCAGGCTTGGCTCCAATTCCTTACTGGAAAGACACAATTGTAATACCAGGAAAGGATGCTTAATTCTATTGTTATATTTCTGAAGGGTAAAATGTAGTAGAAATTATCACAGAATAGTTATTTTAATGCTTAGTCTTACAAGTTTTAAGTCCTTATCTCTGCGAAAATATTTTTCTTGATGGTTTACACGTGATGGGTGTAAACAAAGCTTGCAAGACATGCATAAAACTCAGCTGACACAACCATGTTGACTTAGGTATTAATGTTTTCCTACACGAATTTTTCTGATTAACTACACAGTTCCATAAAGAATTCCTATACTTGTGAATGATGTATTAATACATCTTGTACAAGCACACCATGGACTTCTTAAAAATAAAAAAAAGTAATACAACCAATAAAGAAATTGCTTTGAAAATACCTGGTATTTTAAAAAAATTTATTATTTGGGATTATCTTCTCCATGTTCTTTAAAATCAAGATCCGAATTCATCATCTGAAAGGCACCATAGGGACAGTGAGTGGTGAACAGTAAACATCTCAGTTGTGTTTTTCACAACTGGGAAATTTATCTGTCTCTGAGAGAATCCAAAGGAAATGTGCCCAGCAAGATATACAAACAGGAGCTAATTTGTAGCTGCATAGGCATGAAGCCTCTAACTTCCATGCTACCGTGGCATCTTAGGCACATTCATGTCAGAAGTTTCTTCAATGAAATTTGCTTTTTTATGGGAAGGCTCAGCAAGATCTTCTCCATGGTCTCTGTTAATCGAGTGCTCCTGGGCTTCCCTCTTGCGTTTGTTAATCAGGTGATTTTCTCCCTCACAGAGCTTTCCCTCTGGGACACCCAATGTTCTCAGACAGACAATAGCTGCAGCCTGTTCTGCTAGTTTCTTGGACTTGTCCCTGAAGAGCAAGCAGACAGAGCACAGGTAAAAGTAGATACTGAAGTCTCTATCCTGCCAAGAGAATTTCCTGTTTCTGATGGAACATCATGAACAAAAAGCAATTTGTAGCCATCTCTCAGCAGAAGAGCAAAATAGGTCAGTTCCAGAAATTCTCTCAATCTTGCTAGTGTCAGGTGTTGATGCATCACTCCTGATGCAATATTTCTAGAAAATCTGTTTCTATCAGGACATGTCACAAACACTCTTCATTTCAAAGGTACAAAGTCAATGTGTGTTTGGCCCAAGTGGTTGCAATCCTCAGAAAGTCAACTTTTACAAATCTGATCATTAAACAAAACTAAATGACTTATAAAGGATAACTTTTCTTGAAAAAGACTCATGCTTAAACATACTCTCTGACAGGTGTACAAGTTTACTGATGCTGAAAAAAGTAGGAACTGATCCATAATAATAAAAATTCTGTCATTTCTGAGAGATACTGCGCACTACACATTTGTGAAGGTCAGTATTTAAAACATTTTCTTCTTAAGTGTGCTTAACTTCCTAAAGTCTCTGAACAGAAAGGCTGTTCAGAGTTAACTGTTGTGTGCACTTGTCCTCTTTAAAATGTTCAATGCTGAGCTCTAGCTTTGCAGTTAAATCAAGATCAACTAAGGTGCAAATGCCTCAAGTCAACTCCAGTATTAATAGATGATTGTATAAAATACCATCATGAAACTTTAGAGCAGCCCTGGATGTAGCTGTTAATTAACTGTGATCTCAAGAAGCCACACACTGTCCTCTGCTTCACTGTATACACACACTTAGTCCTGACCTCTTATTGGGAATGGATCTGCTGTCGTGGCTGCTCCTCCAACATCCCCTCTGCCTCTCTTGACTTGTTCCTGAACTCATCACATACAGAAGGGAACTGGGTCACCTATTTGCTCCCCTTCCAATACAACTTGTGGACTAACACAAAGTGAATTAATTTCTGTAACAGTTTACTTGCTTATGCCAACACTTAGTTCCTCTTCTCACATTCAGTTCTCAGAAATTTTTAATCCTTTCTCCCTCCTAGAAGTAGCTTTAGAAGGTAGCTTCATCTTTATCAAAGTCAACTGGAATAAACTGGAGTAACCCTTCTATAGCAAGCAACATTACAGAAACATAAATCCAGCTGCAAAAACATTAAGAAGAGCTTACCACAGAGTTGATCGGTATTTTCGCTCAGCTACTGTCACTACTGAACAGAATAATCTATCCAGTGGTCTTTGGACCTATTAAAAAAAAAGAATTAAAAGGGAGAGGGCTGTCAAAAACCAGTCATGTCATTTGCAGAAGAAACAACATCATCAAGATTCCTTGGAAAGTGTCAAAACAAGAATAACAAGTAACATTAACTTTAATATTACTGTAATTCACACCACAAATATAACCATACACATTTAAGAAGAAATGTTTTAAGAAGAAATTGTCCAAGCTGCAAATATTTTTATTTTACAAATATAAAAAATAATCAAATAATGTCCCCATCTAACCAAACAGTTATTCCATAACTGTGTGCAACAACAGAGAAAATAATTCAAGACTTAATTCTTTAATTCACAGAAGTAGTAAAAGGAAGCCACCCATAGGCTCCCATATAATGATCTGTAGTTACAAGCAACTCCTTTCACACATGAATCAAAACCAGACTGAAGGTCTGATTTCTAGTCTTTTTTATTTTCTAATAAAATAAGCTGCTATTTTCATACCTATATGTGTATCACCATTTCTGAAGCTGCTTACTCAGAGAGCTACGGTAGACTGGGAAACTGAATTTCTCACTACCTTGAGTCCTAAAATACTTAATTTCATAGACAAGGCAGAGGAAGAAGTTTGAAAGAGTTTCTTCATTGACTCACAGTTTCATAAACAGGCTGAGGATGCTTTTCTTTCCTACACCATTCCAGAAGATACATTTTTGGAGTAATCTGTGGTGGATATTCTCGCCTAGACAGAAACATTTGTGGTCAACAACTGTGCACAAAGGTCTATTTCAGAACAGACAGTGCTGCTTATTATGTTACTTCTACCAGTTATTTGAGGATTAATTTTACAGCTCAAATTATGAGAAAAATGCTTCTTCTTCATTACATAACTCAAGTAATAGGTCTGACAAAACATCTAAAATAAAATCTAAACTTTTCTATTAATTCTTCCCAGACATTAATATCCTGTAGTAATACAGCTAGAGAAAAGATACTTACCAGAAAGGAGATTCTAACTCAATATATGACACAGAAGAGAGATTAAGTTTGGCACTGTTCATTATAAGCACCAATTAAACATTAGTAGAAAAAAAAGAAGCTGCTTCCATTATGAAGCACTAGAGATAGCAAACAAAAAAAGGGTAGGAAAGGTAGATATTGATTCAGTTACTGACACAGAATTAACGACTCTTGTAAATGGCAGAACAAAAAAACACTGCAAAATCTGTATTCAGTTCTGAAGAAGTCAGATAATATATCCTGTAAACATTCAAGAATTATGACTGAATTTGTGGGGCATTTTACAGATCACACTCTTCTTGAGCTGTTTGATAGGCTCAGGAGCTAAACCACCAAACATGAGTCTAACATTGAAACTACAAGCAATTCTCCAGGCTTCACAGATTATAACCAAACATTATATAAAATAATAAGGTACTTAACTCCATAAATTAGTTTTTCAAGGAATACCTTATACGTGGAACACATTTAGAAGACTTCAGATGAGCATGTTACCTGCTTAGGAGGGTATTATGAAATTTGTTTATAGAGAAATTACTATGTTTTAGTTAAATTTCACTAAAAATAACTCAACTCTATCTTTGTAGTACATTTTTACAGATGTTTGGGGTTTTTTTAATAAGTTAACTGAGAGAATTAAGCAGTCTCAGGAAGCCTGGAACAAAAGAACATCTTACAACATCCAAAAGGCACAGGAAGAGTAGTGATCATACAATGATGGCCACTTACTGCTTCATGAATTCCCTCAGTAAGTGCTGTTTTGCAAATCACTGTTTTCAAAAAGCTGTAAGGCACTGTCAACCTCACAGTTATTATTCACAGATGCAAGACAGTGAAAAACTTGATTTGTATGCTTACTTGTCAAATCTAACAGCCATTTTTATTACATCTGGATCTTCCATTTGGTCATCTTCATCTTGTGTCTCAGTTTCTAAAGATGTTTTCTTTGCTTCAAAAACAGCTGTTGTTTCCTCATAGAAGTCACCCATTTCAAAGGCTTCACTATTCAAACAGAATTCTTTTGTATTAGAGAACAGTTTATAAATTTTTGCATCACACTGTGATAGGCAAGAGTAAGTATAGAAATCAATTGTGTTTAAATAGAGTATCTATTAATAGAAAACCAAGTGGAAGTGTGGCTGTATTCTGCACAGTGACATTATATTGTTTCTCTTTCAATTCTTACTAGACATGGTTGAGCTAAAAGTAGAAAAAGAATGTTCTAATTTCCAGCACTACATATGCAATTTGTAGTCTGAAAGTCCAGGCAGAATCAGTCAGAAATACAAGTCCTGCAATGTTCAAGTTATTAGCTCATTTAATAACTTGCAGTTGGATGAACAGGAAAAAAACCATCTCCAGGTGGCTCCTGGTGCATCAGCTCCACAAGGGCAACATGGGCTAAAAGCAGGGAATAGGTTCTTCTTCTAATTATAGTGATTAAAAATACTATAAGCAATAAACACTACAGCATCCAAACCCCTCAAAATCTCAGATTTTCTGACTTCAGAGTATTATTCAGAAGCCCAAATAAAGAGAGGGAGCAACCAGGATTTTAGTCAAAGGCAAGAGCCTCAAGTCTCTTTAAATTTCAGATTAATGGCACACTGGATCTAAAAAAGGCAGACTAATCATTTTCTGCAGATGGTAACAGCAATAAAACCTGCAGCATAAGAAAACTTTTACTTTCTGTTATGAGGCTGCTGGTTGATATGGGGCTGTTCAATGACAAGATTAATTCTAGCCACAAGGCCATCTCCAGTGCTCCAAGTGGAAAAGCAATGAAGCTGAACAATGCTAACTCATGCTTCTAAGGGAAGGCAATTCATTCTGTGCTCCTATGTAAATGTGTTGTGGGAAGTGCAGCAGCCTGTCCTCTTGCATTCAGCACCGAGGTTAAAGCACCAATGGCTGTAACACACTCTCACCACCAGGAGACAGCAGAATTATGCATCATTCTTGTGCTAAGATGCACAAGTGCATTTTATAAACAAAAGTTTGCTGATAAAAAGTCATTGCATAAATTTCCAAGCGGCTCTCTCTCTGTCCCCCTCTCCTGCACACAAATTGCTTTAGCCCTTTGAAGCTGGTATTGCATCACGTGTACAAAATCTGAGAAAATTCAGTTTTGGAAGCCCCTCAAGAACTGTCAGGCATAACACATAAACCCAAAGTTTTACACTAGGTCTCTATCCACTGTTTATGTGTATGAACTGTGATACTTTTAATTACTTGTGTAAAGGTTTGACTCTTACTTTACAACATTTATGTACATATTATGCATTACTATTCATGCAGCAGAGAACATCACCACCCTTCTGGCTAAGACTTAATTGAAGTTGCAGAGGATTATTTCAGTTTCAATCTATACTGTATCTCTTTTTTCTAAACTGGAAATCTACAATCAAAATAGACAGTATGTTACCATACTAAAATGTGTTCAATTCTGTAAATTGCTAAGTGAAAAGTAACTTGCAAAGTTTAAATGTTGTTCATGGATTCCACTGCTCCTTTATCAATAATGAAGGCTAGCTCCCTTTATATATGAAATATAAATTGTCAGCACTGTATTGTAATATAATAATCATGGACAGAAGTATTTATAGAAAGCCAAAATTGGTAAAAGGCAATAAACTGGTGAAAGGATTGCAGGCATTTCCATTCATTTTGAACATGAACAGAATGCTGACTAGAGTTTGCTGGAAACAAAAAAATTCTTTAGCAAAATATTTCAAGCTTTCAGCAGTTCTATCCCTTTTCATACACATAAGATATCAAACAGTTTCAGACTGTTTATTTTACAAAAACAAGGAGACTCTTCCCCACCATTCCATCTGAAAGATAGTAACACACAATATGGATATGACACAAGCAAGCTCAGAACTTTATTTTGTTCAGTTTGGGATGGGTCCAAGCCTGAATTCCCCTAATTCTGTACAAATTCTTTAATCATTTGCCTATTCTATGTTTTTCCCCAAAATTTTCTTTCTTCCTTTTCTGTCTCCCCCTTTGAGAAATTTAATCCAGTCTGTTTCACATGTCCAGGATGACAAGCCTTGTTAAAGCTACTCCATTTCCTCAAAAAGGTTGTCATGATTCATTAGGATATTTCAGGTATGAAAAGCAGCACAAAAGAAATACTTAGAGTACCATATAGACAACCCTGATACATGGTTTTGAGTTTGTAAGTGTTCATTTAAAACAAACATGTTATAAATATCCTAGTAACATTACAAACCCCACAGGCAAGAGGAAAAGTTAAACCAAATAAATATCCTTGGAAGAAGACAAGTTCCACACTATTAACCTCCAGAACAACACTAGAAAATGCTGAAAATTTTCTAAATCAGTTCATGCAAATACTGGATAAATGCCTGTCACTCAGTGAAGCACCACTCAAATTAGTATTCTGAATATAGAGAGTTTTAAGGTTAAAGATTTAACATCTGAGCATGAAGGAAACCTGGAAAGGTTTACTACGTTATTTCACATCTCCCTCACTGGATTTTTTTTTCTTGTTGCTGTTGTTTTTGGGGTTTTGGCAACTTCTTCTGATGGTATGAAATGCCAGGCAGTGCTACAGACACAGAAGTGGTGTGCAAGTTTGACAGAGAACAATTCTCCTTTGTGAAGTCCATGCTTACCAGATCTCCTGTGTGGACTGTGCAGCGTGCAGCTTCTTACCCTGAGTAGTTTCCAGCTGTTCTCTTAACATCTGACACAAACAGTATTTTGTGTTGGTATAATGATTATCATATCTCACTGCCTGATGGAAAGAGACAAAGTATTTAAAAACACAACAAACAAATTTATCTTCTACACTGCTCATGGTCTCTTGATGACTTTGAAAATCACTTTTGAAAGGCAAACCACAGTGCAGTTTCCTCAATAACATATTCAACACTACTCATGAATGTGACTACAGCCTGATTATTTTGGCATGACTTCATGAACAGAAGTTCAACTGACTCATATACTTATGAAAAAGAGTTGACCAGGTTACTTACATTACTGGCCAGCAATGCACTGATATTTTACTAAGTGACTGGTTAAGAGCAAGTTCAAATTTCTAAAAGCCAAATAATGTTGAGTTGATGACATGATCAATGGTACAGATTTCTGGCAGATTTCCTATTATGTTATTAAAATCGTGTCTTTTGGATAATGGATAAAACTTTATGTACTAGATTTGGCTAATGGAGCTACAGTACTACAATACAGCATTTATTAGCAAATAATTCCCTTTGCTTCCCTGCTGTGAATAATTCTTGACAGTATTTGTGAAAAGTAATTAGTTTCTAAAAGTGAATCTAGTAGCAACTGAGTATTTAATATTCATTCACTTTTATGTTCAATACTGTACATTCAATATTGTATACTGTATATAATATTCTGTTCAATTTGTAGAACTGTGACAAACTGAAAGAGTTGGTCTACATATGTATCTACAATTTTAGATAGTCCTGTAAGCCTCATAAATGTTCCCAAGAAACTAGGGCTAAAAAGCATGTTTTCTGAATACAGAGTTCTGAACTTTCTTTTCGAAACAAAATCAGAGGAAGCAGTGGTTGATTTGCAAGACTCATGTCATATGCACTATGTTAAAATATCCCTAGAACCAAGTCTTTGAAATGGAGCTAAGACACTGCACCAAGATTGGGATTAGCAATTTTAAGCAATGTTAACTGTTAATGTAAGATCTTCAAAAGGACATACATATTTGATGTAATCTTGCATGACATCCTTCAAGGGGAAAAACCCCTCTTTTCTGAAGATAGAGGGGTTCCACATGGCAGCACGAGCAATCATGACTGATGAGGCAGCTGTTGCTTTCTGGAAGGTCTCAATGTCTGTATATTCTTTGATGAAGTCATGAGATCCTCCACTAAAAAAATTAACAACACTTATAATTAATCATCTTTTTCCTGCACTTGCAAATCTGACTTTAACAGCTAATTAGTCCAACTTACTTTGCTATTACTGGAATGGAGATGGCTTCAGATATGGCCTTGATCACATCACAGTGCACAGGGTGCTGAGGCCTCTCCTCCTTCTTCCTTTCCAACAAACAAACAAACAAAAAAGACAAGACCAAGGATTTCCTGTGGAATTTTTAGATCTCTAAATCACAAGGATTATTGGGATATAATTGTTTGCACTTATTTATTTTATACATTTGATATAGTTGGTTTTTAAAAAATGCAACAGAATTATTTCCTATCAAATACATTTTAAAACATTGTTACTGTAATTCCTTATGTAGATAAGCAGTATTTTTTAGATACAAAGTATGCAAGATAATTTTAGTTTTATTTGGTCTTCGAGAAAAAAAATCAGGAAAATAGCAGCAAGTGGTTCAATTCTGTAATTACTGGTTTGATTTTCTTGAACACCAATTCAGTTAACAGCTGAAATCAGAACCACATATTACATTTAGCATATAAACTCTAGCCACATCATATCATGCTACATTCATCAACAAACTAAAAAAAATCTAAGACTTTCTTGCCTAAAATCAATTTACCTTCCATGGACTGCAATGGCAGCAATGCCAGTTTTTTCTATTCTCTTCACCAGATTTACAGTATCCTCAACCTGAGGGATAAGACAGACTGACATGATTTTAATTCAAAGCAAAGGAATAACTATCATCTGATCACTGTACAAACAAATGCTGGAAGCATTTTCTTTTATCAGGAGGGATGTGATTCCTGTGTTTCATTAATGATGCCCAACATGCACAACCATTTAATCCATACTTCAATTAAAGAACTACATATTACAGCAAAAATAAGAATCCATTTTCAATGCTTCCTTGAAACTACAGATTGCAAACTTTCTCAAACCAGGTAACATTATTCTCTGTAGCAGGAGAGTATTTTCCAACAGATTTTCAGCCTGTCAGTTGAAAATTACACAAAACACTTAATTAGCAAGTCGTCTCTAATGACAACTCTGTAAATTGGAATTAAAATGCTTTTTAGTAAGATGATGCCTTCTGAAACCAATATAACATGCAATCACACAACTATAAGTGTTCCTCCCAGATGAGTCTTACAAATGTTAACAAGTTATCTAAAAAATTCTAATGATATTCATACACGACCACTGAATCAAAAGACCCAGCGAGAAAAAGGGGAAGCTCCCAGTATCTCTTCAAAGAGGAAAGATGCTCTTAAAATGCAGCAAGAAATTTGGCACCCTGCTGCATTAGCCTGTCTCATGCAGTGAGAGGGAAAGGGAGAATGAAAAAAAGATAAGGCACATTTTATTTTCAAAAGCTGGAGAAACATCTGTGGCTCACCCAAGACATATCAGATTCAGTCTTGGGAAAGTGTACCACCTCCCAGCTGGCAGGGACACAGAGACAGGAGCTCACCTGCTGTTCTCATGGGTAACATTATGCAAAACCAGCTTGAAACAAAAAGGAAGATGCTCCAGGATAGTTGTAAAAAATAAAAAAGAGAGGTACCAGTTCTCTTATTTAATACTTCAGTACTTCAGAACCAAAAGGATCTAAGACTGGGTCACTGATTCTTTTCACAGAAGCTTAATTTGTTTATCTGAACATGTAAATGACTTCTGACCAAAGCTGGCTCAGGTACAGTTCATCCATACTGAAGTATCTGATTAGGTCATATGCAATCCTAGTATCTAGGCAGGTAATTAAACACACAATTGCAAAATAATCAGTCACTAAAAGAGAAGGTTGAAAAAATATGTAGAGAATTCAACTGCAAAAAAAAATGCAGTAAGGAAGCGACATCAGCTGTAAAAGAAGTCTGGAAAAAGACCCTGAAAAAAACAGAGCCTGTAACTTCATTGGCTGTTCTAATAGCAAGAACAGGAAAACAGTTTGAAAGAAAAATTAGTCTGAAAGAACAGAAAACAATAATAATCATCTATTGGCTGCTCCACGTGAAAATCAGGAATTAACAGCATCTACTGCTGCTCAAGGGCTGGTGTCCTACACCCTTCTGTACCTCAATGACATACACATGACTTCGCTGAGAAATTTAGATGATAAAAGCCTCTGTGTCCTTGCATATCATGGAATCTGACAAGCCCACAAGCACCATCTCTGTGCCTCTGCAGCTCAGATAACCCTTCAGCATGGGACAGCATTCCAGACAAAAATTGAAATTCCAAGCTCTATTTCACAGCAACAGGCCTACAATGGCAACATATTAGAAGACCATAACATCTAACTGATAGTAAATAACAGAAATAACAACTAAACACTTCAGCATAATGGTTTATGTTCTTACTGAGGGCAATATGCGGATTTTGCAGGTTACTGGCTTACAAATTCCTTTAACAAGAGTAGTCAGTATCTGGAAGAAGAAAAAGGAAAAAAGAAAAGACAAAACCTGATCACAACAGTGACATTAGTAAGGCTCTCCTTTTTCTCTTGAAGATAAAACAAATTACAACAATGAAACACTATTTACTGTTCCTCTGTGAAGAATCATACATGTTAGACAGACACATGCAGTCTGTAACTGAATTTACCATTTTATCCAGTAGATATACAAATCTATTTCCAGTCTAAGACATTTTTACTTCCACTTCTTTGTTGATTTCAACTGAATTTTTACGGAGCAATTAGCTGCTGCTGGAGTTACAACACTGCTTTTAGTATGAGGTGACCAGTGAACTCTCATAATTTCAAATTACATGCATAGGCACATAAAATAGCAAATACTGGACCACACTGAAAGTTTTTAAGCTGAAAAGAAAGAAGGTAGCAACTTTATAGTCCAGACAATGATGAGAAGAACTAAATCAGGAAGATTTATCCATAATCTTAACTGCAGTGTTCTAAATTGATTATTCCACTGTAGCTGTCACAAATTTGTCATCTATGCAACTCATTCCTGCTTCCAGTGGAGAACAGTGCACAGTTCTTCCCAGGGCAGGTCAAAATCCACCAGGTGATACTTACAGACTCTATTTTGTCAGGATCAGACAGCAGTGCTGCTCCCATACCTCCCTGGGAAAATATACAGAAGCTGTTATGCACTAGGCAAACAGATTTGTCAACTCAATTATTCTGCCTAATAGCAGGCCACAACAAAAGCACAATGGTATATTAAGGGAAAAAAGGCAAAATCTAAAATACAGGAGCATTAGTGAACACTTTGGTGCAACCTTTTCTAGAACTGCATCAGAATAATTAAGCAGTAATTCAGGGCATCAACTTGCTCTCATTACTTTATGGAGTGGACAGGGTTTCAAAAAGCTATTTGTAGCAAATGCAGTCATCCTGTTTCTCCTCAGTAAGTGACAGCTGAACAGATTTATTGTTATAACATTACACACCACATTTGAGAGGTCTTGATGTCAGTAATTTCTGTCTACACACTACATTTAAAAAAGAGACTAAGACGAATTAAGTGCCTGTATTGAACACCAATAATGACCATTTAACCTAATTATGAACACACTAATATTTTAGCTGTTCTTCCCGTACTATTTCAACTGCATGCATAGATACAGAGGCCAGAAACATTTCTGCACACACTTTTTTGACCTAGAACTATTGTTGGAGAATAACCATCCACCAGCAGTTGAATTTTTGATCTTTCACCATAGCACAAAGAGGATATTTTGGTGTTTTGTTCTTAATCGTTTCTGTGGAGCATTTGACATCAGCATAGAGAGCCATGGTCCAATTCACTGAGTCTTTATCTCTACACCAAGTGGCTCAACAGTGCTAACAACCAGTGTGACTGCTCTGTCAATCACAGGTGATACAGGAGTAATTTAGAACTCCATGTGCTTTACTTATTAAAAAAAATCTAAAAATAAAGTTTTAACTGATCCATTGTCCTCCCACTTAAAACTGATAAATAATTGAATTCAGCATTGCTAAATTGTGACTCTTTACTTGCTCAGATGACAAATTGTGATTTCAATTTCCCTTAAGGCTAAGCAGAACATATTTCACTCACCCAACAAACTAATGACCTCAGGAAAACATTAAAAAACCCTAAACAAATCACTTCATTTTATTCTGCCTTACAGAATTTACTTTTCAAACAGCCTATGTTATTTTACTGTATTAGGGCCATGACAGCAGAGTCTTTTGCTTGTTGCAAAATAATAAATTCAATCTTTCTTTGCATTAAAATTCTACTGCTTGAATTTGTTCAGCCCAGCAAACCAGACCATGTACTCCACACTCCATACCTCCAAGACAGAAAAAGCTTATTTAAGACTGATCAAAATCCACTTGCCTTAGTAGAATATTCTTTTGGGCATCCCATGTTGATATCAATACCAGCCACATCATTCTCTCTGAAAGAGAAGAAAAATATTAAAATATTTTTTATCATATCAGAACAAGAATCAAGAAATATATATATTTCTAGGTAATTTGTTCCATCATCATTAAGACTTAGATGAGAACTTAACGTAAAGTTTATTTGAACTTCTGAATTTTTAGCTTCTCACTGATTTAAGTTAATTACATAAATCTTAACAGTGGTCTGAAGATCAGTCTGACCACAGGTTTCAATAACCAGTGCTGTGCAGAAGCTGCAAATACTCATCTTAAATACCTTATATATACTTAATCCTCATATATGTACTTAATGCTATATAATGTATAGCCACCACTAAACTCACCACTACCACTAAAGCAAGTCCTATTGAAACTTCCACCCTTTTATTTCTGCACTGTACATTATTGGAGGCTTTAAACCACAAGCAGTAAGAGACATTTTCAGATATACTGGTCTTGTAGCTGTGCAATACCCAGGGAAATTTCATACTGGGGACATCAAGGACACACTGGCATGAGCAAAAAGCCATTGATCCCAGTACAGAATTTATGCAGCTGAACTTTTCCTGGTTCTGTCAGGAGCTACTTTGATCCTCTCAATCATAAAAAACTGTCTTCCACAATAATTCCTCTGTACAAAAACCCCCAAACAAACCCACAGTGGGAAGGGGGTGAGAGAAGATAACTTACACAAGCTTAGCTACTGCCAGGGCTCTTTCAGCATCTGCTGAACCCTGTTGGTAAAACAAGAGCATTTATAATTACAAAATATCATCAAATCAATTAAAAAAAAGGTGTTCACTGGCATACGTGTACAACTATATTACTCTGAACACTTAGTATAGACAGAGACCCACTCAGTCACTGGGTAGTTAAAATATTTAGCCACTGAATGACAAAAGGTGATACAAAAAAGGATCCAAAGAGGTCTGTCCACCCTCTTTACGGCCAGCAGTATTATATGTTCTTAGCCCATCAGCAATAGGTATCCATTTTAATGTTCTTAAGAATCTCCACTAATAAGAATTCCACAGCCTCTACAAGCAACCTATTTTAGGGCTACATTACCACTGAAATGGGTCTTCTCACTGTGCAAAGCAGTGCACTTGTGCTTCTCCCTCCCTCCAGCCCCATCATCTCTTGTCCTACAGAGTAGTCTCTAAGAGCAAATTACTACCTTTTTCTCTCCAGCAGCCTTTAATCCATTTGTGCAACACTAATGCACACAATAATCCTCTCTTATCTATACTAAACAATGCCCTTTCTTTCAGTCTTTCCAGTGAGACTGTTTACAGGACAGTGCAAGACCTCAATATGTGATCAAACACCAGCACAATTTATTTTTGGCATCTCTAAGTTTGGAAATATAGCTAAGATACCTATTACAAACACCAGCTACTGTCACAGAGCACAGAACTCATCTTAATCACCTCTTCTGAAAAAACAGCTGTAAGGTCAACTTATAATGTAGCATCTTGATTGTTTATGTACCAACAGATTAGAAATTCTGCAACACATCTGTGTGAAGCTTTACCTCCAACTGAAACATCAAGAAATTGACAGTCTGCAATACAGAGAGCTCTTCAGACTTATATCAGCATGGTACCAGCACTACCTCATTCAACTGTGTTGTTAGGAGAGTATCTGATTTCTTACCATTTGGAAGACAACACGTTGCCTCTCCCTTTCACAGGTTCTGAAAACAACTCTTTCATTAGGTGCAACAAAGTCCACTGTTTCAAGTACTTCTGCAGGAAATGAGAAACAGATAAAACAGTCAAAATTTCTATACAAATGTAAAAATTTAAAAGGTCTATATAATGTACATAATATATAATTTTAATATATATTAAAAAAACTATATAATGCTATCAGAATCTTCCACAAACAGCAGAACTAATGGCACCCTACCTCCTGTATGTCCCTGCAGTACATTTCTTGTACATTGCTGTTTCCCTCCCACAGTGCTCCCTAATCACCCTGCAGCCTTTTCCTTGGACAGCAGCATCAGAACAAGTCCAATGATGACTCAGCCAGAATAAATGCAATACTACTATTTTTGGGAAGGGGCAGGAGGAGGGAGGAGATTGGTAGTGGACTTCTGTTCCCCCGCAGGGAAACCAAACAACTGTTTCTATGCCACTCAGGTAGGGAGGTCTCAAAGATATCTTTTTAAGAACTTGAAGTGATGATGTTAGGCCAAATCCAGCCCATGGACCTCAAGTTAATAACGAATGATAAATAATGAGATCTTGTATGTGTTGCTTCCTTAATACATTGGACTAAAAGCTGTGTATATTATTATGCCACAGACAGTTAACATTTAAAAAGGTTCATGATTGCAACTGTCTTTACTGCAGTCCAAACAAACTGAAAGTTTTAAACTGTAGAGCACTAGACAGGTCTAAGGTAGCACTTCAAAAGCTTACTGTAAGTCCCTAGATACAATTTAGTGAGATTATATGTACTAATACACCACTATAATCACTAGAAAAATGCTTCAGAGAAATAATTATCTTTTTTCTTAACTAGAAAAAAGGTATAAAGGTATCATCAAAAGAAGTGCTATACTTGCCATTTACAACCCTCTTACACTGCACCATCTTTATGTCAATCAGCTCCTGAGAACAAAGGATAAAAAATCTCAGTGAGTTGAACTGTTCCAGCAAGTGAGCTCTAAACAGTTGCCCATTTTGTCAAATAATTATCTAGAGACCAAATATAGAAAAGGAAAGCAAACTAAAACAACAGTTTAATATACACACACTGAAGTCTCAAAATATTAACAGAACATACAACCATAAGAATACTGAATCACAGAATGATTTGGGCTGGAAGAGACCTTACACATCATCTTGTTCCAAACCCCCTGCCACAAGCAGGGACACCTTCCACCAGACCAGGTTCCTTGGGGCCCCATCCAACCTGGCCCTGAACACTTCCAGGGATGGGGCATCCATGTGGGCAAGCAACCTGTTCCAATGCCTCAGTACCCTCTGGGTAAAGAATTTCTTACTAATAGCTAATTTAAATCTCTCCTCTCTTTCTTTTAAAACTGTTTCACCTTGTCCTATCACTATTTGCCCATGTAAAAAGTTGCTCTTCTTTTTTAAAAGCCCACTTTAAGTACTGAAGTGCTCAATGAGGTTTTCTCAGAGCCTTCTCTTCTCCAGGCTGAACAATCCCACCTCTCCCAGCCTGTGTTTGTAGGAAAGGTGCTCCAGCTCTCTGATCATAACCATGGCCTCCTCTGGACCCACGCTAGCAGGTCCACATCTTCCTTGTGCTGAGGGCCCCAGGCATCAATTTCAGGCAGCTTAAAGAAAAGTGGTTAAGCAGCAAGGACAGCAGTGCTGTGACTAGAAATATACGGGCGTGCAGCAGAACTAGACATAAGGTTGGTCTTCAAAGTTCCTTCAAAGTTCTGACTGTACTAAAAAAAAATTCTAAAGAAAAATACTAACCCACTCCCCCCTCCCCAAAAAAACCCCACAAAAGTACAACTAGAGGAAATTGTTATGGTGTTTTGTCTAAATTACTTGAAGTCACTGAACAGCCTTAAAATATGGATTTGCCATAACTTGAGAACTGCTCAGAAAAATGTCTTAAGTCATTTTTTACGGAAAAATATATGTAAAAAGGAGATGATAAACACTGAAAAAAGTCTTATTTGTACTTTTCTTAATAATAATGTTATGAGATAAGGCTGCCACATCTGCTCATCCTCCTTACCTCACAGTACACGATATCAGCACCATAGTCCAGAGCAAGAAGACGCATTGGGAGCGTTCCCACTCTCACCATTGGAGCCAGGATCTTCTTTCCTCTAAAACACAGCGGTGTGTTCACCGTCATTCCTGTTGCTGTACCACCTGCAAGAGAAAGCCCGGGGGGCTGCCATGGAATGTCATTTCCCAGTCGCCAACGCCCAGCTCTGTCCTTTGGCGCGGAGGGGCGGCGGGTGCCCCTCCAGGTCTGACAGGGCTCTCGGCAGCGGGGCTCGGGCTCACCCCGCCGTGAGGGAGCC
>VZRZ01001394.1:205202-234292 GCA_013398175.1 Climacteris rufus
GAGGCGCTGCGGCGGCGCTTCCTGGCCCTGGAGAGGCTGCGCTGGATGGTGCTGGACGAGGCGGACTCGCTGATGGACGACTCCTTCGCGGAGCTGCTGGAAGAGATCCTGGCACACGCGCCGCTGGCCGCCGGCGCTCCCGGGCCGGCCGGTCCCCAGGAGGAGAGGACGCAGGTGGTGGTGGTCGGAGCCACCTTCCCCGCGGGGCTCAGCCAGACCCTGGCGAAGTTCGCTGACGTGGACGGGTTTGTCACCCTCACCACGCAGAGCCTGCACCGCCTGCCGCCTCACGTCCAGCAGAAGTTCGTCCGCCTCAAAGGCCGGGACAAGCTGCCCGAGCTGCTGCAGCTGCTCAAGGAGCGCCCGTCATCTGGCGGGGCCGTTCTCATCTTCTGCAACAGTGCCAGCACTGTCAACTGGCTGGGCTATATCCTCGATGACCACAAAATCAAGCACCTGAGGCTGCAGGGACAGATGTCAGCAGCTGCTAGAGCCGGCATCTTTGCCTCTTTTCAGAAGGGTGATGTGTCAGTCCTCGTCTGCACTGACCTTGCCTCGCGGGGGCTGGACACCAGCAGCGTGCAGCTGGTGGTGAACTATGACTTCCCAGACACCCTGCAGGACTATCTGCACCGTGCAGGGAGAGTTGGACGGGTTGGGAGCAAGGTGCCTGGGGCTGTGGTTAGTTTTGTCACCCATCGGTGGGATGTGGACCTGGTACGGAAAATAGAGACTGCAGCCCGCAAAAGGACAGGTCTCCCAGGAATGGACTCCTCTATGAATACACCGTCGCCTAAAGGAGGCTGATTCAGGTCGCCAGGCAATCCTTGGTAGGGGCTCACCTTGAGGTTATTAAGGCAGAGCAAATGAGCTGCTGTGTAGACTGAAGGAACAGAGAGTTGAGTTTCAGAACCAAGTGGTCAGGTTAACTTTGTGCACTGTTCTGGAAACTGCAGCAGTCATTTCCATAGCCAGCACAGCACATGGGTTTCGCAAAGGAAGCTAGTAAGTGAGTAACAGAATGCTTTTGGGGAAGGTTGAAGAATTACTTCATCAGTTGATTTGGTTAACTTATTTTGAGACTTTTAATTTAAGTTCAAATCAGAATGAAAGTATGCCTGTATGATATACAGCTCTGTTGCATTTCATTGCTGCCCACCACCATCAGCTAACATTCAATATTAAAACTTAAAAATTACTACTGTGGCAGAAAAAAACCCCTAATGTACCTTTGGCCAATTACAGATACACATAGACTAAAGGACAAATGTTATTTGATTTTCTTGTGATGTAACATTCATTCAGAGAATTCGAGACCAGGTATCTGTAAAGTTCAGTGGGAACGAGATGGCACAATAAAGCTTGAGGCTCTTTCAAGGCCTTAATTTGTTATTTTATGGTTACCTTTCACTGAGAAATGGGATCTTGTTATATTAAATACAATTTTAAAAGCCCTAAAGTATTTCCTGCACATTTTTTCTGTGTACTATAGTGACATGTCCAGTTTCTGAACTCATTGTAAAAAACCCAACACCTACACACCGAAAAATGTGTTCTGTAGAAGGAGTATGTTTGACTCACAGGTTCTAGTGACTCTCAGGACTGGGTGTGGGATTTCTTTTCTGTGTTGTGCCATTGTCCTGGTTTGGTTTAAACCCAGTGAATTGAAGTGAGGCTGAGGTTATTTCATATCTAGCTGCTAGTTTGTATCCATGGTAAATAATCACACAAATAGCATTTTAGCTCTGATTTCTGTTGCAGTGATTTACCATGGCCCTTTCTTTTAGTGGCTGTTTTTCCCATGCTATCCACTTTAGCCTGTGCTATCACTCAGAATGTAGAAACAGTAAGGTGGTAAATGGAAGGGAAATGTAAAGAAGGTTGACATTGGTAAATTATCCAGATTATAAATGGCAATGTGGTTCTTGATACTTTGACACTGAGGTATAAATTATACATGTTAACAATGAATGGTATTACACATGTAACAAAAATTATATCTGTGTGTTCTAATGGTCATAAGATGCTGGGTATATTTTACAGGGTTATATTTGGATATATCTGTTACATTTTTAGATGTATAATTTGTAGTTTAACTTCTGTAACTCACTTTTTTACAGTCTGTGAACAGGCCAGTCTGGATTGCAGCACACAGAAATACCGAATTACACAACACAGTGTAAATAGTGAAATAGTGACATTCTTTCAGCCATATGCTTCCTAGGTTTGGAGTAATATGCACTTTCTATATTTACAAGCAGTAACCTTGAACTTGGTACAAATGCCCTAAACTGTTTGTTGCTAGGGCATTGTTGATCACAACAGTTTGAAAAAAACCCAAACAAGCAGAAAAATTCCCACCAGAAGAAACTTTAGTCATTTATATACTAAAGTGGCCAATAAAAAGCCATGGGTAAATAGATGCAGAGAACACTATATTTACCAACAAAACCTTTTGTAGACATTACTTTCAAACAAAATCACAGTTCTTTTAAGTATATGTTGAGAAATACTCTTTTCCTATTTTTGCCCACCAAGAGACAGTTGCTGGAGCCAGTAATTAACAGCTGTATTATACACAGGAGCACACATACATTCAGACCCTGGGATATATAAGCTGATACAGAGCCACCAAATGCAGACAGCCACATCACTGACACATCATGTGAAAGGTTTTACTGCCCAAGAGGTAAATACTGTAGCAAAGCCTTCAAGGAGATTTAGAGACCCTATCACAGGTAGTGAGATAAATGTGTAACTTGCATGTAGTCAAACATGTTGAAGTAGCAAAGACATCCAAAGGCTTCAGTTTGACTTCTCCCAAACTGCTCTCTGTATGTCACATCTCTCATTGTTCACATCTTAATGACTCTCTGCAGACATAATTAACTGTTCTCTTCTTGCCTGTACATATTCTACTTTCTGTGTAAATCTTATTTTGGACTTTATGGGCATAACTGCAACTGCACTTGAGCTCTCTCTTGTGGGCATTCAGATACTTCTGTTGCACATAGCCCAGTGCCTAGCAAGGTACTCTAGGACAAGCTCTGTCAAGTGTCATCAAAAATGCCTCCTACCATCCCAGTAATCTGGCAAAGCCCACATTTTTGCAGACTCCACTGCTCCCTGGAATATACTTGCATACACATTCTCCCCAGGCACTCTGTGCCCTCCTTTTCCTCCTGACACGTACTTGTGAGCCCCACTTAGAGGTTTGTGGAGGAGTGTGTGGTGGAGAAGTTCTCCATGCGTACCCTGGCCGGTTTGTCGGCAGCCAGCGGCCGCAGGAAGGCCTTGCAGGCGCAGAGCTGGCGGCAGGCCTTGCGGAAATTCTCCGAGAGGAAGGCGTAAAGGATGGGGTTGATGCAAGAGTTCCCGTAGGCCAAGCAGTGAGAGATGATGCGGAAGGTGAAGGAGGTGTTGTTCAGGGGGAAGTGCCCGAACTCTGCCCACATGGTGATGATGTGGTGTGGCAGCCAGGAGAGCAGGAACGCAGCAACCACCAGAAGCACTGTCTGCGCTGTCTGGAAAAGACAAGATCGTGTATTGAACGGTCACAGGGATCAAGTGAGGAGGGAGGGAGTTTGCTTTCCTCTGTCAGTAGTGTAGGCAGTGTGACACAGGCAACACTGACGACTGCCGGGGGGCAAATTATCACAACATGAAAAAGGATGCTAAAAACCCTGGTAAACATGGATTGTCTGGTTTTGGCTCAAGCAAATAACTCTAATTGAGATAGTGCCTGTAAAACTTCAAACAGTACAAAGGCTGTGAGAGTAATACTAACTGTGTTACAAGCAAGAGTGGAAATAATATCCCCTAACATTTGGAGGCTGAGGAACATTAAGGTTATTGAAAATAACTGCAGGGGGAAACAGCTTGCAAGGAAACGTGCCACTGAGAGGAGTAACAAAGACTGGCCTGAGGAGAAAGGTTTTTCCAGTATCTTCCTATTACAGGAGAAACCTGGAAAACCAATGCACAGAGGATTTTTATGTTTTTAATCTGTAGTTCTTGTTGGTTGGAAATATTCCTAGCTGGCTGATGACCTGAGGGAGGCTCCCTGTGCCTGTGGGATCCCAGCCTGTGCTGGCAGGGTTAGAATTGTGCCCCTGCAGTGCTTGCTCCCCAGTTAGCTGGCCAGCCTCTGCCTCAAGCTGTCATTTGTAAGTCCCAAAGCTCGACCTGAATTTTCCTGAAAACTGTTCTTTGAAACCACTCTACAAAATGAAGGTTGGCATGAGGTCAGGAAAGGGAACAAGGGCTGAGGTGGTGCCTTGGGAGGGCTGAGGAACAGCAGTGTGAGGAGGTGGCTGGGTGCTGCTGGGATAAATATTACATATAAATATATATAATGTATATAACAAAATATATAAACCATATCTATAAAATATATAACTGCTCTGTAAATATTGTTGTGAAGTTAATGTTCCGGAGACCTACAGGATGGATACCAAGAAACAACTCAGTTAACTCAGTCTTTGTTTAAAAAGTCTTTCTCCTCTTGAAAAAAAGTCTCCTCAACCTGGTATGGTTAAGGGTGTGTCTTACAACAAAAGCATTTAAAAAAAATTTTTATCGTTTTTAATAATTTTTTTTTCTTGAAAGTCTTTGAAGAGGATGAAGAAAGACTTTGATTTACTGTAAGTTACAGTGAATAAAATTAAGATATAGCTCACTTCAACTTTCTTTCTGTAAGACTCTGAGGCCTGTGGGAGCAGGACCTCACTTTTCAAGTTTAAGAAGGCTGTGTTGCTTTCCTCTCACTTTTCACTTCTAGAACACTCAGTGAATGCCTAGCAAGGCTCAGAGATTACTGACTTGGGGCCCCTAAGATCCTTTCCTAATGTTTTTGTACACCTGTAATTCCACCTGACTTCAGGAATTTTCAAAAATACAAATGGTAATGGAAGGTGGGGTTTTTTTCTGTATCTAATTCCTAATTTTGGGGTACTGTAGCAGACACACAGATGGTGACTTCCCTCCGCTCCCCCCACCTGATTTTCTGCCCAATGTCTGCCTTTCAGCTTTGGTGTTTAGCTTTTCTCATCTGTATTTTGTCATCTTAATAAATGTAACAGTTTGCAGATATGCAGATGAAACCTAGGATGAATTGTAGCAGAAAAGCAGTGGAGAAAAATTAAAACTTAAGTTTAATTTCAGCTCAAGATTTACAGCCTTACTAGTCTAGGTCAATGCTTCTGTCAATAATTCTCTTGAATAATTTCAAGTGAATAAATTTACTTTCCTAGAAAAGGGATATTTTTCTAGTGAACAAAAATTCATTTAATCAGGGGTTCTCATGGCTACATTTAGTTAAACCCTCTCATTAACCTCTCTAAGGAAGATATTGCATCAGATCAAAGTTTTTGTGCAGACTATAAAACAAGTAAAAATAAAAAAGGGATTTCTGTCAAATAGGTGTCTCAAATAAGTTTGTATTAATTTTGATATAACCTGTAGGCTCATTGTGTACCTGGCATACTCCAGGTGCCTCCTTGTTTGACCCACTAGACTGCTGTGTGACTGCTGAGCCAACAAAGATGTTCCCCTGAGAGTGAACAAACTAAATTGCCAACTGTCCTCAAACTGGCCATGCTGGGAGCCCGATGATGTCCTGGAAGAACAGACTGGTATGATTACAAGTTGATGAGACTGAAAGACACAGACCTAGTGGTCTTTTGGGATCTAGCTTACCTACTGAGATATGATGGGTACTAAAATGATTAATAAACAGGTCTCATCATTAGCTTTCACCAGCAATAATGGTGCTACTTCTTTACCCTCTAGCACTGTTAAGTAGCTTATGCTTGTTACCCAGGCAACCTTTCAAAGCACCCATCTGCTTAAATTAGGGGGCTACAAGCACTGAAATATTCTTTTGAATAAGGCTTATATACCTAGCCTTTTTTTCCCTTTGATTGTGAAATGACAAACCGTGCATTTACCATAGGGCTGAGTATTACAAAATGGGTTTGCAGCTGCTATGTAATAGCACAAAGCTGTTTCTGGGGTCCAACTTTTTGGGATTTTGCAGATGGAAAACACAGACAATACTAGAACATAATTCATGAACTCAAGAAACAGAGTTTGGAAATGGAACTTGTGTCTTGTTTTTTCCAAGTTAGGGAACACATAGTTAACATAGAGGAAACGGAAACAAAACACTGTTTGGCTTTTAATGGGGTAAGTTTGTTTTAGCTAAAACTAAAGTTACTATAGAGTGTGACCAGCTTTGGAGAACCTATCCAAATAGCTTGTGGACTCTTTGGGCTTGTTCTGTGCACTGTGATAGTTTGCACAGTTACTGCATTCCTGTTGGTCTAGCTGTGCCCAGTTAATGCAAACCCTCTGGTGCAACTCAGAGGGTCCATAATAGACAGGTACAATTGCCACTGCTGGATTATTTAAATCTCTCATAATACTCCTACAAGTCTTTCAAGCAGCTCCAGAAAACAACTCACTGTGTTATTTTTTGTACAGGCCAAGTAAGTGTGTTTAAGCTATACATTGAATCAAAAGCATGGTGACAAATAAAGACAAAGAGATATTTTTATTTGTCAGATAAATAGATATACTTTGCTCTTATTCCCCCCCCCCCCCCCTTGTTTCTGTCAAGTGCAGATTGTCTAGAATTTACTTGCTTATTCTTTTGTTATCTTTATAGGTCATCTGCCTCTCATTTATGCTTTCCTGCTTTTCTTTGTCTGTTTTGCCCTTTGATTATTGTTTTCCCTCAGCCCTGGACAAGCTATTTCTTGCTTTTAGCCTTCTCCTGTCCTTCAAAAAGCAATGGGAAATGTGTTTCAAAAACATTTTGTGGCAGATACCTCATTCTGGAGGATGATGAAGTCTTTAACATTTAATTGTGTTTCGAGCTGTTGTCCTTGATAAACTTCTAATGAAGTTGCCTCCACTTGTCAGGCAACTTGTCAGGCAATTCATCAAGGACAAAATTAGGATTGTCTTGTAATGAGTCAAATGCTTCAAGTATTCCATGGATGTACCTATTTTAGGTAGAACTACCTGAATGTTAGATTAATAAACATTACTGAGATTAACATATAGTGTGAACAGAATGTTCTGGAAGGGTAGAGGGCTTGTCACTTCCCTAATCTAGTCCCAGTTGGAGACAGTCCAGCTGCACATTATTTTTCAGAGCAGATCAGACCATCCATTTCTACTGTGTACTTCAGCCACACAGAAATGGGAAGGAACATTCAATTAGGTTTTTATTAAACAGTACTGGCTTTCAGGCAAACTGGGCTTCATTAGTGAGACAACTGCTGTTTTCTGAATATGGCAAGATTTATTTTTCCTTTCTTTTTCTTCCATAATTCAAAAGAAAGAAGCAGAAAGAAGCCTATGCCTGTTCTTCCACACTGTCTAATCAGCGAATAACCATTGACTCTTCCTTTATTACTGCTCTGTGGGAGGATGGGGGATATAATGAACTTGGTTTGGACTTTGGGTTGTCATTCCCATTACTCCCCCAAATCAATTTAAATTAATACTGTTCTGCAGGTGACTGCCTTTGTGTGTGGGTCAGGACTTTTCTCTTGACTTCTAATACAAAACCTATCTGATTATGTGATTTGCTGATAAATTTTTTCTCCTGTTGTGCTTGTCTTTAACTTGTATATTGTTTTCCTTAATTTGAGAGACAATTGGTGCATGTTTTGATTGCCCCATAATTGATTTGGGTAAACTACAGGGTTGCAGACTATACTATATGTTGTAATTTACTGTAGTGAAGACTTGGAAAAAAAAATTTAGTGACCCATGGTGCCTCAAACTTTTGTTTTTAGATATGGCAGGCACACTGTGTCAGTGCCCAGGAAGGACACGTGGCAGTACATATACCACTGTACTGCTGGAGGTACTTACCAACCTCTGAGGAAAACAATTTGTGTGGCTTTAGATTCTGGGATACTCAGTCAAGACAATCCCTTTGCTCTGAGACCATCTTTGAGCCAACAACCAAAGTGAAGCTGTTGGTTTCTTCTTGGTGCCAGGTTCTTACTTGCTTTGTTTGCAAATCTGACTCTCCCTGATGCATTTGCAAACATTCTTTTCCCTTTTATCCACAGAGTTCTAAGAGAAAGGTCCCAAGCACAATCTGATCTCCAGAAACATGCCCACAGCTTAGTGATGAATGCAAAATGTTCAAAAAATGGCATACCTATTCTTAAGTAACTTTAAGTGTTGGGTAGCAGCTTTCTTTACTTCAGAGCACATGTCTATTAATTACTTCTGAAGCACTTCTCACTGCCCTTTGGTATTTTTTTATTACACTTGAGTGTAATTCCACTCTTAAGTTATCTGAAAACCACACTGAAACTATTCTTTTTCATTGTTCTGTCTTCTTTCTTGCAATGAAAAAGGACAGTTTTCATAAAGAAGAGGAGGGATTGAAGTAAACATATTTTCAGATGTTATCAGTTCATTTTCATTACTTACATTATGTGCTAAGAGGTGCACTCTTAATTTCCCAGCAGCTTGCTAGAACTGTTCAAACTGCTCATCTGCACATCTCTCACTGTGTGATTATGCCACTAATCTCCTCTGTAGGTGCCTTAAACCTTACTCTGTATTCATGAATGTGTATGAGCATCGTGATATTCCTATTATCCACTAATTGGTAATGATGCTCTTAATTCCTGCTGCCTTGGGCTCCTGTTAACCAAACAACATGCAGGATTTCACTTCTGAATTATATTCTTTTGCTGAATGGATCCCAGGGTCTTCCATGCTCCTTTGCTGTATTTACTGTTGTTCCAATGCCAAGGCCTTGGACATCACATTTATTGTCTACATGAAACTCTTCAATTTGCATGAACAATAGCCAAATAATTCGTTTGGTATAGAGGAAAGCAGTTACAGTGCACCTTTTGGCTGCCTCTCTTGGCCAAGATATTCAGGAATACATGTCTACCTTGAAGGAATTCTGTATGTTTTACCTCAAGCTGTATGTGTGACCTCAAAGTGCTGCACTCCAGGGAGTGTCCCAAATAAACTCTGTATTTCTTTGTGTTTACTTAGCTCTGGAAGCAATGAAGAGCTGATTTGCTTACCCACCAGGTAGGCATGGCTCACTTTCTATTGTACCTAACCAACAGTAAAGCACAATACTAATTTGTTATCTTTAAATGGCTCATTTGTTCTGTTAATTGAAATTTTTGGCCTCAAGGTCCCACAACTCCTACTGGCCTTTCAAGGGAGCCTGCAAAATAGCTGTGAAATTCACATCCCCAGAAACATTCTTAAACTTGAAAAAGCATTTCAAATTGTTCAGTTTGCAAGGCTTATTTTTTCTTTAAAGATGTACAGGGAAGAACTGAGTAAACCCTGAGGAACGCTGGTGTGCTCCAGAGGCCAGTAAAACACCACAGGGCTGTGATAAACCTTGGTTTGCATTAATTTGTGTCATTAAATCATCTTATTTAAGGTGATGTATGATCAGAGTTCCTGGGGCTGGGCTCTTACGAAACACTTTGCAACACTGTCAGACAGGGACTCGTTAACTTCCCTTGGAGCCAAATTACAGACTTGGTGTACTCTGAAAAGAAGTGACACATTTGAAATATACTTCATTTTGTGATAGAGGGGTGCACAGAATTTCTTAGCATGCAGTCTTTCTGGCTGGCCTTAAAAAATGATTATCCCAAACTTCAAAGGGGAATCCTGCAACATCACACCATCTGAATTTCAAGTTTAGCATACTTGTACAGCTAGTGTGGCATTAAATGGGAAAACAGCCAGTATCTCTTCTGCAGGCACAGTCTTAGTTCATGATGCAGAATTTCAGCCTAAGCTTGTGAAAAGTTCTAAATATCTTTATTGATCTAATTCACAGATATTACATATAAATGGAAAAGCATATTGAATTGAGCATGTCCAACATTGCCATGTAGATAGCAAACTTATATAACAATTTCAAAGTAGGAATCCAAATGAAAGTCAAACTGTCTTGATAATGGAAGATGAAGTCAGGATGCAGCAAACTTTGTGCAAGGGAAATTTTTGCAAAGTTTCAGGTGTGCATAAATTGAAAAAGATTGCTGTAGTTTAAACATAATCATCCTATGACTTAAAAGCTTGTGGATTGCAACCAAACACAAATTTTCTCCTTTTTTTTTTTTTTTTTGGGGCGGGGTGGGGGGGTTATGTGCCTATATGTCATTTGTAGGATTCTGCTAAAGAAAACCTTGTTCTTTTCAGGTGTTTGAATGCTGACTTGGAGGGGGTGACAGCTGTCAGAGCTCTCTGGATTATTAATAAACTGGACCCACTCAAGCAAAATGTGGTTGTAACTAACTTTACAATAATGTATCTGAACACTGCCGTGAGTAGTTTGTCCTGAGAAAACAGGGCCCTCCTAAGATGTCCTTCTAGCCCCTAAAAATAACAAACCAGGCCTTGAGTGCAATGTTATGACAAACGGGACAATGATAGACAGCAGAAAGATCAGCAGAACTGGAAGAGAACAGTGACTTTGCAAACATTGTGTATGGAATAAAATCCCCACTCAAACCTCGGGTGTATCTTGCGGCATTGTGGTCTGGGAGACAACAGCCAGGTCTTCAGATCCAGCTGAAGCGAAGCCTGGGGTTGAAGGCATTGTTTGGAGAAAATGCTTCGTACACCAGTGGGAACTTTCAACAAGGCTCCCTTGAGAGGAAATTGTGTGGCAGTACCACTCTGTAAGTGTGTGTGTAGAGCTCCTCTTAATCGTGTGGGCAGGCAAAAACCTTACCATTTTTGTAGCTTTTAGGTGAGTTTTGTTTCTGCTCTGGGATAGCAGAGGTGTCCACACTTGCCTACACAGGCAGCCCTGTGGGGCCCTGGGCAGCAGGGAAGGGCCACCGCTGCTGGGGACAGGCACTGGGAACGCTGCTGTGTCACAAAAAGGCAGAAGGGGCAGAGAGACTTCTTGGAATAACAAGCAAGAGGCTTCTTGGAATAACAAATTCCTAGTACTGCATTCATTAAGCTTTGTTTCCATGGGTTTGATTTATTTAAAAAAAGGCTTAATTTTCTTTTTTTTCATTTTAAAGGCATAGGTACAGATTACTGATACAATATGATCTTTAAAGGGGGAGGTTGAGCTACAGCACCAAGTATCTGGGCTTCAGTAAAATGCTTCACATACCGAGAGTCAGTTAAATCCAGGATTATTTTGCTTTTTTGCTACAGCAATGCAGCTAGGAAAGACAGGCATATACTTGCACAGCACTAGGACTGTTCATTTGGCCATGCTATCATCATCATTTAGAAATAGCCCTAGGTCTGCATCCAGCAGACTTGTTCTGTAAATGTTTGCCTTATTGAGGTTCACATACTGTTTCCAGATTTCCAGGATGTACTAACAGCAGATAAAATAACAGCTCCTCTATGACCTTTCAGGTGGCTTTAATTTGGATTTGTCCCAGTAATAATTCTTACTGCATTTCTGTGTTCTGTGGCTCAAACTATGTGAATAAGAATGTTGTCTTTTCTGTCTGTTACCAGTGTTTACAGGATCTGGGGGCAGAGGGACTGATACCAAGACTCCCCGAAGGTCAATGAAAACTATAGATTCAGATATGTCATGATATTTAAAAGAATCTTACCTGGTGATGCCATTATTTTTAGAATCAGCCTAAAATGGAGAAAAACATCCATGTGTTTCCAGTCAGCATGTGGAATGCTGCTTATGGCAAGACCATTCCCTAAGCTCTATGGCATTTGCTTGCTGTCTGAACTATGTTTTATCTTGAAGGAGAGATCTTAGAGTTTCTGAAATGTTGACTGGCAAAGCAAACTTTGCAGCTGTAATGCTGGAAACAATTTCACTGGAAAATCTTGTTCAGCAAGGACTCTGAGTCTGCAATTTGATTCTTTCAAGACCTTTACTCATGTACGTAGCCCAGATGAGCATTGTGAGATCTGACCAAATAGCTGTTTGCAAAATTTGCTATTTATCTGTTCAAAAACAAAACAACCCCACACCCACAAACCAGAAAAAATCCCTCCCAAACTGGAAAACCCAAACAGAGCAAATCCAAATGCTCTTCTCCTAGGGGTGGGAGGAGGATGATAGCTCAAGTGCCTCGCTTTCTTGAAATTATACAAATGATGTAGGAATGGAGTGGTCATAGTTCCAGACTAGACTCTTTTGTATGACTGTAACACTTTGTTTTCCACATCAGTGTGGTGGTTAATTCACATATGGTGAATTAACAGATGTGAATCAGACAATTTTATCACCTCATATTGGAAGACTTTGTTGTTGTGCTACACTTTCTCTGATAGCTCATAGCAATCAGGGTTTAGCCACTGAAGTCACATGCTTAATTCAGAACAAACTAGAGGTTCTGCTTATGCTAAATTAACCTTCCAAATGTGGATCAAGATTCTTTTGTCAAATATCTTTGAGCAAAATAAGCAAAAGCTGTTCACTTTATCCCTGATGAACTTTATGAATTAAAACCAAACAAAACTATTTTCACAAATAGACAAACTAAATACATATGAAGGAAGCTGCATTAACAGAACTAACATGGATATATGAGTTTATTATTAGGCTCTAATATGAAATGTTCTTAAGAAGACATGCTTTAAACAACTAACTCTCACTCTTGTGTTTCAAGTATGTTTGAAATAATATGCAGGAATTAAGTGTGTCTGCAACCAACTCAAGAAAGACTCCTTATGAAATGTTAAGAGTCAAGAAATAATAATATATAAAGAAAAATAAATTACATAAATAATAATAAATAATAAAACAAAAATTACTTGAAATAAGTACAATAAAGATGCTTCTTGACATGCAGGAAGGCTAGATGGACAATTTCTACACAGACACTGCTGAAAGAAGACATATTGTGGAGAATGATGTGTGTGTATAGGGGAATGTATTTGAATTTTTTTTATCTGAAAGGATCACCTGTTTAATTAGGCCTAACTGTGCCACAGGGAGCAAGAATTGCTATTGGGTGTTTCACAATTATGGCCAGGGAAATACTTCAGGGGAGGGAGAAAGAAGTGCTGCACCATTCACTTGTTTGAAAGGTAAAAGCAAAGGTGTTTCTTAAAGGTTGATCCTCTTGGTCATATCTAATAATGAAACCCGAAACTGAAGAACTGTAGAACTGAAGAACTGAAGAACTGTTTTGCACCTTAGTCTACAGATCAAATGTGAAAACAACACAAGTAGATACCTTTGAGAAAGTGAGTGTCATAAAAGAAATTCTGAACTTCTTTACAGAAAAGTGACAGTAGTAATTTTCAGCTGTTGGTAGCATTCCCTTATCATTTATCAACAAAACTTGTGGTGTGCCATTCATATATAGGTAAGGAATTACCTATATGCAGTGGAATTTAAACCAACCAATTTAGGGATTTGTTGGTGATTTTGAGACCTAAAGCAACTTTTCAAACTTGTGAATTTGTGAAATGATTGTATGCAGTATTACAGTGCTTCTTAGCACTTTATTTGCTGTGTTTTACATTATTAAAATTGTCAGCACATCTTGGTTGCCTTTTCTCGTGGCAACTGTTAAACACAAAAAACTCTGGCTCTGCTTTCTATTTGTAGTCTGCACTGTTGATCCAGACATGAGACTCTTAGTTCTGAAATGTGAATTCACAGTTTATCTGTGGCAGCATCAGCATTCATTAGAAAGTCAGTAGGCAAAATAAGACAGAGTGTTCTTCAACATAGTCTGTTCCATCTAGGTCTGGTGGTGTTCCTGCAGCAGGCAATATACAGCAGCTCATTTTTTGCACAATGTGTTGCCTTAGAGAAAGTGGTTAAAAGAATGTTTATCAGAACCTACTTGAAGGTACATGAGCTGGTCTAATAACATTAATGTCAATAAGGTTCAGGAAAAAGCAAATGAACAAAGTGGTACTTATGAGACTTTATGATTTAACACCCATCTAGAAAATATTGTCTGTGGTGTATTATAACTTCTATAGTTATCTTGTGTTGTGAGATGATATTGCAAATACCAGTTGAGTTCTATCCTTACAATGTAGGTGCAAGACCAATTATGAATTGATACTTGTAAGCATATTGCAAGCAAAACGGAGTGTATGCTAGTGAATGTAATGAAGCAGTAGAAATTAGATATAATCTATAGTTAAATCTGGTGAGGATTCACAGGCAAAAAGAACTGGCAGAAACTGTGATGGCTCTAAATCAGCTGGAATCAGCACAGACCAAGCTGATGACTTTATAAACCTGGCACATGTATTGTATTATAGTCAATGTACAGATTAAACCAAAGATATTTACCTTCCTCTTTGATCTCTCTGACTTCTTGGAAATATTCTTTACTTTCGTATGGAGGTGATATAAAACCTTGGAGGGAAAAAAGGAGGAATATATTGAATGGGAAATTGAATTTTATATGTTAATACTTAAACTGCTCATAGAAGCACCAAAAATTTAAAATAATTGTTTTAACATGACTTCAAAGATGAATTTGGTGCTTTCAGACTTTCAATTCTAAACTCTCCACAGTTATTTTTCTTTCAAGAAACAAGGTTTAGAAAGAACATTAAAACCGCTAAGCTTCCAGTAGTTCAGCATATATTAAGAGCTTAGCTGGCACTATGCTGAAATCCACAGGAGTTTTCACATGGACTTTGAATTTTATATTGTGCCTCAGATTGTCTTCATTTGTTCTCTAGGCTGATGATACAGAGGGCAGAGAGCAGGGTGGCAGTCCTGTGCCCTGGTGGGACTGTCCTGCCACTCCTGAAGGCAGCAGTAACAAATGCAGGGGTCAGAGTGGGCTCACCTTTCACAGGGAGCATCATAAGGAGTGTTAGAGCACTGTAGGCAATTCTCAATTGACATCCAGACTTAGCTTTTGAAACCTGATTAGAGCATAGCAATAACCTGGAAATGTTTATGTCTCCATAGGTTTTTCCTCTTGCCAGGAACAGACTATTGTTATTTAGAAAGAACAAAATGAAAAATATTAAAAACAGCAAGAGTCTTTAGGGGACTCGGATGTCAGGCTGGGTGTCATCTTAGTAGCTGTAATCCTTTCTGTGAGCTGGTGTAATTTCATTCTCTGTTTTCCTTCCCTCCCCCTGCCTCAGAAGAATATTCTATACCAGGAGAGAATATGAAAAGGGTTGCATATGTTATTTGGTTGTGTATAGCTATATACACATACAAGCCACCAAGAGTCTGGGATCTTTCCCTCTAAATAAACACCATTTGTGTCCCTCGCACCCACCTTGGCATAGCAGCAGGTGATGAGCACCAGGGGCAGGAGGTATCCCACCAGCAGGATGGTGATCTTGTACATCTGCTTGGCCGTGGAGCCGTTTGCCCAGTGCTCCCAGCAGAAAGAGCTGTTGGGTGCTTGCTGGTGGCCACTCAGGAGGGCCTGGTGCTGGGCCACGGGGATGGCGATGAGCAGAGCCAGCAGCCAGATGACAGCCACGCCCAGGGCGGCGTTGCGCTTGCTGCGGATGCAGGGCCAACGTTTGGCGTGGACCACAGCAATGTACCTGTCCACGGACATGGCCACCAGAGTGAAGATGCTGACCAGCATGGTTGCCATGGCCAGGTAGTGAACCCACTTGCAAAAGAAGGCACCGAAGATCCACTCTGGCAGGGAGTAGATGGTGGCCTGGAAGGGAACGCAGAAGAGCAGGAAGGAGAAGTCTGCAATGCTTAAGTTCAGGATGAAGATGTTGGTGGCACTGCGCGACGGGCGGCCCCCAGGCCGCAGACGCCCCAAAACAACCAACACTAACGTGTTTCCCACCATTCCCAGGAGAAAAATCAACCCAAAAAGCACCGGTACAATCACCACCTCCGGGCCACCCCTGCTCGCTCCTGCCCAGCATGTCAGGGCCTCTGTCTGGTTGGTCTCAAGGCTGCACTTGCTGGTTTTGGCTCCAAGGGAAAGCTCAAAGTTGTCTTCCTGCTCCTCCATGGAGCCAGGCAGGGAGCAGTTGCTGCAGCCCTGACTGCTGACAGGTATGTCTGTGTTTGTTAGGGGTGGCCAGAGGTGAACTTTTGCCTTTTCCAGTGCTGTGTCTTTCCTTTGAGGAGCAACTTTCTTCAAGTGATTCTTCTAAAAGGAAGAAGATTCTTCTAAGTTCTCTCTGTCTCTGGTGCAAATTATTCCAGGGACTGGCAAAAAAGGGGGTTGAGGAATTTGCATCGTCCAAGAGGTGACATCCAGGTTTGGCAATTGGTGCTGGTGCAGCAGAGAAAAGTCTGTGCCAGAAGAGCAGAGGATGAGGCTGCCCTGGGAGCTTGGAGCAGGAGCAAAGCAGCAGCAGCTCGGCTTCCTCACGCCCCTCCTCTTCTCTTCCCTCCCACACTCCCGGGAGCTGTGGCTGGCACACCTGCTTTCCCGGCTCCACGCCGAGCTGTGGCAGAGAGAACAAAAGCTGCCTGTGACCTGAGCCCTTCAGAAAATAACCTCTGGCCAGCTTTGTCCCCATGAATTACTGCTCACGAGGGGGAAGAGCAGAGCAACAGTTCTCATCTAAAGGGATGGATAAGCAGCAGCTGCTGAGCAATAGTGTGTGCAGTTCTGTGAGGGGCAGCACTAGGACTGCTTGCATAAGGAGGAAAAAAAGCTCAAATACTGGGGTTTTTTATCGGATTTTATTTGTTTCTTTGTTTCATAGTCTTTGATGCTCCCATTAAAGCATAAAACCATCTGACTAGTTGTGTTTCCAACACAAAAACCTGGGAGACCTTTAGATTCATCACTGGGTTCTGCCGCTTCTGGGATATCTGCCCAAATTCCATAATGCTTGGACTTTGTTGGTCCAGCTTTGAAGACATTTTGGGTTCAGCCCAGTGGTGCCAATAACATCTACACTGGAAAAGGAAGTGTTCTATCTTAGTCGCTGTGAGCAGCTGTAATATTCCCTGCCAGGCAACAGAAATCTGCTTTTTAAAAATAAGTTTTATTAATGACTCAGTTGTGGTAGGTTTAATGCTTATTTGTAGAAAGAGTTCATATGTTTTAGAAGGCACTAAGTAGCTCAGTTTTAATGATTTCTTTCCTCACATTTCTTAAGGGATTCTGTGAACTCTGTGGGCAGTGAGGAGGGAACAAAGTTTAGGCAAACATTAAGAGTACCTGCACCCAGTGATTTACAGATGTAGGACAGCTGCCTGCACAGAAGAGCATCCATCTGTCTTTTCAGTTGTAACAACTCCAGGCACTTGGTCAGAGTGGGCCACCAATGGCTCCTGTGAATGGGAGGGCTGGGCTGGGGGAAGCCCCTTACCTTTAAAAACAAAGTTCAATAACTGAGGCTTGCCGTGCCTTGTGATTTTTTTTCTAAGCTCTTGTTGAGGTGTGTTGCCTTCTTTAGCCTGCTCTGATTATAACCTTGCTTAAAAACTCTTCTGAAGCTAAACTCCTTATTCCCCCCTTAGCTTTGAGGTAGTTGTGGGGTGAGGTGTGAAGTGGTGAGGGAAGGAAGGATGTCTAAGTTGCAGTGGAAAAAATTCTCTCCCCTTGGGCAGATCACCGTGGCTGGAGCAGCTACCTGGCTGCCACTTGCAGCTTTCTCAGCCTTCCATGTCCTGGCAGCTTCGCTTGCCGTAGCACAGGACCTCAGACAAATTTAAGTCTTCCAGTTATCCAAATGTTTAGTGTTTGCTGGGATCTCTGCGGGACCGTGCCAGCTCTGGGGCTGTGCTGGAGCCCGAGTGCCATCTACCGACATTTCGCCTCCTTCGCTGCCTCCAGGCAGCTCCTGGGACGCCCTCAGCCTTTCCTTCCCTCGAACAGTTCCGTATTTAACTCTGTCTGCTGTGGTTCTCTCTCATCCTTATGCACGTACATATTCTTAATCGTGAAACTGAAGCGTTTGCTTTTCCTTTTGTGATTCTGTGTGAACATTGTAAGGTGGTTACTTCATGTAATATTTTAGAGAAGGCTATTGAAAGTGATTTCAATGCCTATCTCTGTATGTAGATGTTTGGGTTTTTTGTGAGTTTTTCCTCCCTTTTCTTTAGTGGCCAGTCATACCAGAAAGAACGATTTAAAAAGAACCTGTAACAATCACAGCAAATGAGAGAATGCATTTTTGTCTTGTAGTGGATTTGTACAAAATAATAAAAACTGTCACGTGTGGTTTCTGTGGCAGGGGATTTGAGACAATACATGCAGGAGTTTGAGAATCATTCGTATGTACCTGCAGAACAAACACAGCTTTGAAGATCTGCAAGATCATATGGCACACTAAGCAGAAAATGGGCAGAGAACAGCACAGTGATGGCAGTGAGGATGGACAGATCATAGAATTATTTACATTTGTATTTAAAACCCCCTCAAAAACGGCCTAAATTCTTAAAGAAGGGGCATTGCAGTTCTGTGGAAGTGTTATAACTGGGGCAGTGGGAGGAAAGGTGAATATTCTGGATGGAAGCTGGCAGTCACCTGCTGAATTAGACATCCAGTAAACTCTGCAAGAACTCAGCTTTGTTTCATTAGGGAACTGAGATGCCGCAAATCTGACTTCAAATGGAGCCTGGCTGGTGTGGGAGTATTCCTGGCTGGTCTTACTCATGAGGAAATAATTTCCAGTGTTCATTTACATGCTTTGCTGAAAACTTATCCTGAAAGTATGTTTACCATGGCATTCAAAAGTTTCAAATGGGTAAAGATTCTTTCTGCTGTTTGCTTCATTGTGCCACTTCTCAACTGCTTTAAATAATGTCCCCCAGAATTCCCAATCCAAATGTAGTCAGAAGAGAACTGACCATGCCAAGACAAATACTTGCCATAAGACCTATTCATTAGTCCAACTAGGAGAAGAAGGTCAAATCACTTTAATAAATACAGGAGCATAAATAGCAAGTGAACCTGTAATGTCTGATTTGCTGGGAGCATTCACATTGTGTGGGGTACTTTCAAATTCACAGTGTTTCACCTGAAAACCAGAAACAATTAATGCACTGTGGATCGAACTGCATGAAATATCTCAGTTGTACAAATTCTGCTGTTCTTTAGAAACTCTGTTGCTTCTTAGATGAAGACAACAAGTATTTAAACATGAGTGGGAGGATGTAGGAAAAGGACACTTAATACTCTCTGTGGGAGGGGAAAAATGTAGAAGTCTGACAGACATCACTGATGATCAAGATCAAGACTGAACTGGAAGCCAGATGCTGTTGCCTTTGTCTGAATTGATTTGGGCTAAAAGCATTGGGCTTGCATCCCTGACCAAACAGGCATCAGAGGTGTCTTGTTGAGAGACAATAGTACTGGACCTCTATGGATAAATTTGCAATCCTACTGTAAGGAGAATGTCAACCCTAGGAATAAGGATATGGGGAAAAAAACACCAAAACATTAGATGGTAGTATTTAAATGGGAACGTTTTTAGCAAGTATAGGTACAAACTAATCTGTCCATGTTCTGATTGCTAATGGGTGCTTCAGCTCCTAATTGCACTGAATATCAGGTATGTTGTAAACCACTCTTACTGTTTTGATAGTCATGGTTCAGCTTTTTTATACCTGTGCATTAGCTCTCTAAGCCTCTTGACTTTTGAAGGAAGGAGAGAACTTAAACATAATGGCAAAGAACCTTACTGTCACACTTTTCTCTCTCTCTGGAGAATGTGGGTTACATCTTAGATACAGACCTATTTAAAGAAAAACAAACACCCAGATCAAAAGCCTGTTTGTGGCTTTGGGTACAGCACCTCTTAGTGTTCTTTGAAAGGCTGATTTGGGCTGACAAGCCCTTTTGGCTGATTAATGAGCTACCTAGATGCAACTAGGGAACAAGCAGTGGTAGGTCAGAACTCCCTGCCCTTGGCTCATACCAACAGTAACCTTTCCAATTATGATCCCAAGTGGAAAGGCAAGGTGCAGTGTTCATTCCTCTTGAATGACCCCAAGAGAGGCACGAGGTCCTATTGACTGCTCTGCTTATTTGCCCAAAAAATGAGAGCCCAGATTCAATTCCTTTCCAACACCACATGATCCCTTTCCTGAGTTGTTTCCAGAGAGCTCCTAAATGAAGAGAAACCTTCATCCCCCTGGAAGTGACTTGTCCTCCAGGCCACAAGCCCAGCTGTATGGGGTAGCCTTTTTTGTGCAGGAACTCTGATGAAGTGCTGCAGCAGGTATAAACATCCCAGGGCCAGAATAAGTAAATCCTTTCACCTTTTGTGATCTGTAACATTTGAGTCTCTTGGGTGAAGGATCAGAATTGAACTTATGTATCTCACTCATTAAGTCCTCACATGACTTTTTCACATTGTCCTTACTGGACAGGTAGCTGGTTATAAGTACCCTACAAATTGCTTTTGCCTTACCTAGAATTTATAATATAAATTAAAAAAACTTCATTTAAACAGCCAAAAGCATTGTATCCACACTGTTTGCAGACTTTCTCCTGCAGTTTAATTTTTGATAAGGCAGGTAAAGTTGTTTAATAAAGTTTGTTATTAATTTATGACCCACGGAGTAAAAAATAAATATTTTGGCTCTAATAGAAATTATGGTGGAATAAAGTTACAGAAAGAGAAGACTGTTCAGCATATAGTGCTGCCAGATACATATAAAACTAGTACAGGAATATATCAAAACCTTAATAAACCTCAAAACAGGATGCTTGTTGATTCTTGTTTAGTATTCTCTAGAGAATAGGGAACAAGATCTGACTTATGTTATCAGATTGAAGACAATGTATCTCTTCCTGTGTGTTTCTGTGGTTTTGTGCACAGTTCCTTTGTGAAGTGAGAGGAGTCAAAGTGATGTGAGTGATCTCTCACAGTTTGGCCTTAACACAGAACAAGATGTCTTTATCTGGGTCCCAATGTGATATATTTATAAATATGTATGTGACTCTGTTCAAAGGACAATCGAATCCTAATGCAGAATCTGAGACAGGCTTGTGAAAGCCGGAACAGCATCACCCTGGAGAGGTGCTGCTCTCCTGTTCAGTATCAGACTTGGTGTTTACATGAAGGAAGGTAAGAAGATACTACAACTTCTGTGCTCCATCCTGATCTGAAAACTTGGGGATTTGTGGCTACTACAACTTCTTGGTCCATTCTGATTTGAAAACTAGGTCATTCTATGACAACATGAGAACACTTAGTTAGCTTCTCCTGGTGATAATCTAGTTTAAGGCCAGTTCACAAACCTATTTTTCCTGTGTGTGTATCAACTTTACCAAAGTAGTTGGGTAAGATCACTTGTCCATTCATCTCTTAATACTTTTGTATCTGTACAACTGGCCATCCCTGAAGCACAACAAAATTCTGCAACAGTTCTGAGAAAGTCCTGGTGTCTTCCTGTGCAAATAACCCTTTTATTCAGTCACTCCAGACTGTATCACAAAATGCTGCTTATTACAAAAGGGGAGATGCAAGTGTACATGCTGTGCCTTAACATCATCTTAGCAAAAAGTTTCCATGGTGATTTGCTCTCATTTCTGCAAGGGAGCTCTCTTTCCAATAGAACCACAACAATCTTCTGCCTCATTCAAATTATTGCCAAATTCCTCAATAAAGAAACCTGTTAAGCATCACAATATGTTGTGCAGATTGTAAAGTACCTCAGAAATAATGGATCCTAAGCTGATAAATTTTCTGGTCTAACAAAAACGTCCCAAGACAAAAGTACTTCAAAGTTTCTTAATACTTAAGAAAAAAAAAATTATACTTAGGATTTCTTATTTGGCCACAGCTCTGGATGTTTAAGAGCACATGATTGTGCTTCTCATCAGATTCCGAGGCAGCTAACTTAAAATAATGGCAGCAAATTCTAGATTTTTTAGATTTGAGTTAATAATTTTTCTGAAAGCCTCTGACAGACTGAATGAGCAACTTTACTTAGCTTCCAGTTTGCTCAATGTGCTCTGGGCAAGGGACACAACTAGTCAATTTATTTCCATCCTGCATTTAAATTAAGAATGCTTCTGAGGCAGGAAAATAAACACCACTTGTATGTGTGCCCAGTACAGTTGTTTGCAGAAACACAGTAAAGAGAAGTCATTGCTTAAGCCTTTCGGAGTTGCTAATGAAGAGACAGGCACACAACGGATTATTTAGAAAGCTGGTGTAAGAACATAGACTCTTCCAATATGCTAGCATGTGCTGGCAAGCTGGCACTTAAAGCAATGCATAGGAATGAATAAAAAATCAGACCTTGCTCAAGGACTACCTGGACACCATCTGTAGATCAGGCAATGGTGACAGTTTTAGGCATCCCCCAAAACTCAAAGCAAAGCCTTTGAAACACAAAGAAAAACCCAACCCATAATTCAGTGAGAGAAATGAAGCTGAGTAAGTAGACTTGCTCTAAATTGGATTTTCTCCCTGATACCAAAAGCATTGGCTCTTCTCAGAAACCTGTGCTAAACAGGAGCCATGGCTTTCAGTGGAGCTTGCTGCCCTGCGTGATGTGGGTGCCCGATGCCACAAGGGCAGCTGCTACTTTAAATAGATGTGAATGGCTTTGCTCTTCCTGAAAAATTGGAGTGGGAAGTGGCAGAAATAGAGCTTTGAGAATTCTGTTTTTAAACGGGAAAGAGTGTTTATATGAAAATCAGTCCAGAGTGCGGAAAGCCATTTTTGTTTTTTTTTTTTCCTTTTCTTTTTGCAACTGTTTCTGGAAGCCTTTTAGGATAAAATTCTCAAACTTCTGTTCAAACTTCTCAAACTTCTCAAACTTCTCTCAAACTTCTTCCTTCTCAAACTTATTAAAAAATAAAGATTTTTTAATATCTGTGTGTATATATATATATATAAATAAATAATTATATTGTGAGGTAATGCTCACAACACTAATTTGTTAGCTTTGTCTGCGCAGCAATGTATCACTAAATACCCTACCAAAAATGATTGGCCAGGACCCAAATGTCAGTGGCAAACTTTGTGAGATTGTATACAACGAATAAAGGAGGAAGGGACTAAATTGGCCATTTTTATAGGGTTTGCTGATACTATGGTGCAGGAATGCTTTGTCTGTTACTGTGAAAAACAAAGGGATTAAGACTGCTGCGTTTTTCATATATCAGACTGTCCACAAGCTGCAGGATGGATTGAACAGATGAAGGGGTTGTAAAAGAGCAGTTGAACAAATTAGGAGGCAACAACTTCTGTTGTCCTCAAGGCTTTTGTGACCTCTTCAACTGTTTTTGAAAAAGATTTTTCTTTTTATTTCCTTGCATGGGGGAACAACTTCCAAGTTAAAAAAACCCCACCCATGTGAAGCAAGCTAGTTTGCATCCTGTTCTCAGAAGTGGTCTCTAGTCCTGCCAATGAGCAATCTGTCATCAGATCACAGATTACATATTATTTTAATGGGGGAGCTCCTGCCACCTCATGGCAAGAACTTTCACCTTGAATCAAAAGAGTTAAACTGGATACCTGCTACCTTTGTAGAACAAATGTATAGCTAAAGAAACAGAGGCCTTGTTTGGTTTGCTTCACTATTTGGGCATTATCAATTGTAAATATTAATACTATTTTAAAATAAACATAATTTAAATTACTAGATAAGATTATTGCAGCTATTTTTTTTCTGCTGCTGCTTTCTGCATCTTTCTTTCCAATAAAGTACAGAAATTAATTCTATCAGAGTATTGAGCCAGGAGAATCCACAGAAACTTTAGTATTTTTATAAAAACTTATTGACAAGAGTTATTGATGGGTGTCAGAATAGTAATAATTTGTGTTCATCCTGAAAGGTATTTGTGTTCATCCTGAAAGGTATCTGCATTCATGATGGACTATTTGCATTCAGCTGTAGGAAATGTTCAGTTCTAGCTGTCTTCTTAGGAGCTCTGGTGATATCTTGATGTGCTTCGTGAAACCATTTTTCCATGAAGAGAAAAACTTATCTTTGTACTTCCTGTTTCTTTTGCATTTGGTTACTGTTGCCAGTTGATGTGGTTCTGTATGTTCACATCCTGAGAGTGTGTGGCATCCTCTGAACTGTCTTCAGGCTGCTGGTCAAATTAGGTGGTGAAATTATGGCACCTTCAGGCACCCATAAAGCAGAGAAACATGGGAAAAAGAAGTATTTTACTGACTTGGTTCTTAACCTCTTTGATCTCCCAAGCTTAGATTAATATTTCCCACAAGGTCTTATCTGAGAACTATGTTGCAACCATGATGATTTAAACAGGTTAAAATTACCAAAAAACCTCCCATCACCACCCCCTCCAAGTGTGAACTCACTGAATTTTAGGACCTGAAACTAATACTGAGATGAGTAGAAGAAACAGATGGAACTCAATTTGCAATAGTTAAGTCAGCCTGTATTGCTATTTTTATGCAAACAGAAATACTGGTACACAGGATTTCCTCTTGCTAACATGTTGTAACAGTTTCTAATTAAAACACTGATATCTGCACTCAAGAAATGCCAAACTGGCAGTCTTGGAGATTGCAATCTTCACAAAGAAGTAAGACAAGAAGTTAGAATACTTGATAAGCAGGACTTATTATGTTAGTATGGCTTGTCCCTAAGCAATTGCAATGTGGTTTTAAAGCTGATTCACAAATAAAACTATATCCATGCCAGATTCTGGAGTGCTATTATCCAGGGCAGATGATGCCAGGAGCTAGTAAAGTGTAAGAATTTTATGGAAAACCAAATTGCAGTTAAAAATTACTGCTGCAATAGGCATCTGCATGTACAAAGTCCTACTTTCCCAGTAGTCATCTATGGTTTATTCTGCACTGGTAGTAAAAACATGAATGGTTTGGCTGTATAACTGCTGAAATTAACGAAGATGCTTTGGGCTGGAACAAGCCTTCCTAGTGTGAAAAGTAGTTCCAAAACATAATGTTATCCCTCTGTCTCCTGACAGCAGCTGATTTGAGTGTAAGGGCTGCAGTTATTTTATAGCTTCTCAGCTTGCTCCAAAATATGTGTGAGGTGAATATAACATGATATAAACATAGGGAAGGCTATTATCAGGGAGAGACAGCTGTGTAACAACACTGTGGACAATAAAGATAGCTCTGGGGATATTTATTAACAGACCAGTCCTGCCAGATGAACTCTGCAGGAAGGATGTACATCACAATTGTCACATTGTAAGAATTATTATACACAGACAGCTGCTAAGACTAATGCAGGCCTATTGGAATAAAATTATAGAAGAAATCTTACTGTGAGCCAAAGAAAGCATTTGGCTTTTGCAGCTTTAAAAATCAGTTATGTTCTGAATCTGCAAGGAGGTGAGCTGTTAAAAGCTCAAGAAGGTGCTTAGTGGCTCAGCAAAAACTGTTGAACAAGGAGTTGGTGAGCTTAGTTTTTCTGAAGCCATGCAGAAACATAGAGTTTTAGATAGAAATCAGATCAGAGATTAAACTTTGCAAGGAGAGAAAATCCAGAAAATGGAAAAAATAAATTGCAAGCAATGATGGTTATGTGATTACATTGCAAGCAATGATTACTTATGTTGGAAGATAGAGAGGAGAATCTAAAAACTTTAACATTAACAAGGAAATATGAGCTAGAACAAGGACACAAATGGCAAAGGAATCTGAACCTGTTAATTGCTGCTTTAAATTAAATATGAAAGATAGATTCCTGCCATAGGCATAACAACGGTTCTGGCCTGGATGAAACTTCAAATTAGATCGAGAAAATATTTGTGTTTTCTCTTGTTACTTCATTTGTATTGTTTAGGGTTCTTTAGTCCACAGAAGTGGATGGTATATGTTTATAATTGAAGTTCATCAAATTAGCAATGTGCAGCAGAATCTACAGGAATGTGGGAGTTTCAGTCTAAGTTTTCCAGTTAGTGGGAGCTGGAGGATTGATGAAGAATGTGTGTTCCAGTTAAGACAGGACTTGCGCAACAGATCTGGGGGGGTTTAGATCATGAGACTTGGTCATTTCTCTGCAATGGAATCATAAACAAAAGCACAATGCCCTTTTGGTTTCCTGTACAAAATATGAAGTGAAATAAAAGTTATTATAAGCAAATCTTACTCCTTGTGAAACTTTAGCATCATGGTTTGCATATATTTCTTTGTTTCCTAACATTAATGTCCAGAAAGGGAATGAAAAGCTACAGTAGGTTCAGAGACATAATTATTTTTGGAAAGGTCACCTGTACCTTGTGACCATTGTGACCTTTACAAATATCATACAATGGCACTGTAAGTCCTGAATAAAATACAGCAGGTGTAGTAACAAGAGGTGGATATTTATGGGCTTAGGTACAGTCAATGTGGCAAGCACTGGGACAGGGGCCTGGAAAGGTTGTATAATCTTTTACATTGAAGATATCAAAACTTCCACTGGGTGAGGGCCTGAGCAACCTGATCTAACTTAGAAGTTACCTTAGCTGGGATCAGGTGGCTGGACTAGCCGACATCCCACCAAAATCCCTCCCAACCTCAATTATTCTGTGGTGAGAGGCACCTATTTCTGAACGATCCAAGCAGAGTGATTTGAACACATGATCTGTCAGTGAGCAGATGCACTGTGAACTGTGAACTGCACAGCCAGGCTGCCACGAGAGGGAGGAAGCGCTGGGTTTCCAGCAAGGCTCAGCGAAAGGCTTGTGGCTCCCACGTGGGTGTCGCTGAGCTGAAGGTTCCTCACAGACCCTGCATCTCCGAAAGGAGCAATTTCCACATGTCTGTTGTGTGTGCAGCCTGTGACAGCAGCTGAAGAGATAGAGGAGGTTTCTTCATGGCTGCTGTGATTCCAAGCAGATGTGGTGCCAAGCTTTAGCTGCTGCATCCAACACAGCGAAATGTGGATTTCAACTCGGCTGCATCATTCAAAGAAGGTAACTGCTCCAAGGAGACTTTAGATAAAGAAGAGAAAAGCTGTAAATCTCATGTCAGCTTCCACTTCTCATCTCTGCTCAGTCAGCATGGGAAAAAATTGTGTGGGTTTTGTACTTTAAATGTTGTTTAAACCGGGGTGCTAACATACCATGTTCTTAATTTTGTAGTGCTTGCAGTACTCCTTCAATTTTCAAGAACTGATCTCTGAATGATGACATAATTGTGTTTTTTACCTAAACAGTTTCAAAGCCAAATGAATCTTACTGTCAAAGTATAAGGAATATTTTGCATGAAACCAAGAAGATACTTTGATATAGCAACTCTGTAGAAAATTCTCGTAGCTACAAAGAATTGCATTTTTGTACACACACAGAATGGAGATTTGGTAATGTATAGATAAGTATAATTTAGTTTAGCAGCCAAACCACTTGAAGAATGTGCAGGTACAGTTCCTGCTTAAAAATCTTCCTGAAAATTGCTACTGACTTCATACGGATGAAAAAATTACGAATATTTGGACCAAAATCTGCAATGTGCATCAGTTTTTATAACATCAGAACAGTCTTACTGTGTGAACAATGCTTGCTACTTTCTCTTTAAGCATTTTGAAATGACAAATTATATGGACTTCTGGAATAGCAGTTCTAGTATGTGAGGCCAGAGCAGATAATAAGCTATAAATCTTAGTTTTTCCTTTAGAGTAGTTTTGTCAGGATCTGGCAGAGTTCCAGAAATTCAGGTTGCAGATCTGACCTGTATTTTGGTTGGAGGAATTTGCAGCGATGCCTACAGAGACTGGTTTGCCTTTGTGGTACTAACTTGTCAGCATTCTGTTGCTTGGGCAGTTTTTTGACTTTTCTTTTTAACATATTTCATGCTGAGCTGCCACAAACAAATTGAATATTTTCTAGATTAGAGATAGAAGGATTTTTTCCCCTGTGATAACAAAGAACACATTTGCGGTAAAAGGGTAAGTTTGTATTTGTGATTTGACATTTGAGGGAAATCTCTACGGTTGCCACAAAGCAGAAAAGAAACAACTTCTGATTGCACTCTATGGTTTTGTAGAAGTGCTGTCCCACTAAAGTTTTTGGGTCTCACAATGCATGTATATTTCTGATGCATATTTACGGAAAAAACTTCTATTCTAAGACTGTACTGCTAGCTGAAGAAGGATTTTGAGGATGGTTGTGCTTCTAGCAATCACTGTTCCTTGAAATCTTTCATTTGCATGCCATGACCGGAATAACAAAAGTTCTCTCTTTTAGATTGGAAAAATGTGGGCAACACCCTTTCTCTGTATATGGAAGTACTGTAATTGCCTCTAGTGGGTTCCTTTTTCCCAGGAGGTTTGGGACAAGCTATCCTGCTTGTTCCTTTCTCTTCCCTAGAGATCCTGAAATGCCTTCCAAACATGACTGTATTTATTCCCTTTCATCCCTGTTTTAATCCATAAGCACCATGTTTTCCCATTGCTTGGTGGAACTTCATTACAGCTTTGCACAGGCAGTGGAGGAATAGCAGGTTGGAAATTATGAATTGCAATACAGCACATAGGGGGGTTTCAAGCAGAAGAGGAGATAAATCTGACATGTCAGGAATCATGGTATAGAGCTGGGGATGGCAGAAGGAATTTCAAGCAAAAACTGAGAAAGATTTGAAAAACTATCCTGATGAGAAGGTGAATTTCAGAGAGATCAGTATTTTTTCTTAAAAAAGCATACTTAGTAGGACACGTTCTGCTCCTATGTTTAATATTTATGTTTTACTAATTACATTTAATTATTATTTAAAGAATAGGGAGAATCCATACTTTTGCCAGTGGACAGCAAGGAAGTTTTTACCCAGGATTGTGATAATCTTGTGTTGTCTGTGCTGTTACAACCAAGCTGCTGCCATGATCTGAGGTAGGTAATTCAGAGCTACACTAGGATTTTCTACATGAGATCTCAGCATAACTGGACTGTGGAGGGGATGAACCTTCTTCATTTTTCAGGATGTGTTACTATTTTGAGCAGTGGCAGTCTATTTTATTGCACTTCGTATATTTGATTTGGCACAATAATTCAATAAATTTGAGTATTAATGTAATGGCTGTTAAGTGTCTTAATAAATAATAAGACAGAAAATAAGGACTCCGAATGGGATGAAAGGAATGCCCCTCCTAACTGAGATTTGCTCCACTTAAATAGCAGCTGTTTACTGAACCTTCTGCACTGAGGCCTGGCCTGCCTGATGGAAAGGAGAGGAGGGGCCAGGCAGCTTGCCCATATTTCCAAAGATGATAAATCACAGAAGCATGCAGAAAAGCTTCTTTTTTTTTTTTT
>VZRZ01001394.1:234354-254108 GCA_013398175.1 Climacteris rufus
GAACTGTGAAAGTTCCTTTAAAATCCATCTGTTTTAAAAAAGCAAAGCCCCCTTGTTGCATCCTTATACGGCAGCTGTGGCCAGCCTGCTTCATTATCCCTCTGCCCTGGCTGAGGGCAAGTGCCTCCAACGAGGATGTCCCTCCCAGGAATGAAGCACTGAGTGCTTCTCAGCTTTATAGGTAATGCTGCCAAGAACTCCGGGTGGGCTATGGGTGAACCCAATCTTTTATCTGCAAAGGTATTTCTACCTCCTGGTAGATCTTATATTTACTTTACATAGAGCAGGAGTTATTTCTAATCTGTTTGTAAAAATGCTTTTTGACTGACGTCTGAAAGACCGTTGTCCAAATGTTTGAGTACTGTATTTTAAAAAGTGCAGAAGTTGCTCTGATTTCTCTTGAAGTTGTTGTCATACCCATTTCCTCATGGAAATGAAGTGACCCTTTCAAGTTTGGCACAAATTGTCCTTGCTAAGGTTTGGAAAATTGTTGAATTTCAGTAGCTTTCCTCTGAAAATACTCTGACATGCTGTGTGTTTTAACAAGACAGTTTGCTCAGAACCAGTTAATTTCTGGACTTTCTCAGAGAAGAGTCTCAGTGCTCATTTCAGTGTGAGGTTTCCCACATAAAGGGAACAAGCCAGTTAATGTAATGAAAAAACCCTTTTAAGCTGTTTTGGAAGCTGCTTTTTGGGAGATGTGAGTCCAGGGCGTGTCAGGCTCACCCTGCCAGCTCTGACTGAGCGGTTGGTTCTCTTCAGCAGTGAGCTGGTGGCAGCAGCAGGGTTTAACGAGTGGTCATATGTGCAAAAGCACAATAGCCAGAGACCTTAAAATCTTTGGGAGAAGGTAGCAGTTTCTGAGTTTCTGATGTTACCTTCCCTTCTGTTTACTATTATTTCTTTGGTTTTTTCCTTTCCTCCTGCAGAATTCGTGCCAGCCTTATCAGAAGGAGAGGCATTTGACTCTGCTTATACTATTAAGCCTACTGCCTCTGCAGACTGGAAATTTTGTTGTTTCTTTGTCATCAGTGAACAATAGTGGTGTCTCTTTGCTTCAGCAAACTGGAAAATGGAAATGACGAGAAATACAGCAAAGCTGTTGTGGCTGTTGATGTTCTTTTCTGCTATTGTGCCATTCACCTGTGAGAAATCAATGAGAGAAAGAGCTATTGAGCTGATGCAAGATGCACGTTTAATTGATGGGTATATGCAATATGTTCAACTACATCTTCTTTGTGAGTCTGACAAGTGAGGAGGAAATGCTGAAGTGTGTTTGGATCAGCAGAGACACAGGCTGTTACTAGCACATAGCAGTGAGCTCCCGTTGCAGTGATGTATTGGGAAGGATTTTTGGTTCAGAGGGTACTTCATGTAGGATTGTGTCATTCTAAACACTGTTGTGATTTTCTGGCCAGGTGTCATGGTTTAACCCCAGCTGACAACTAAACCCCACACAGGCCTTGCTCACTTGCCACTCTGGTGGGATGAGGGAGAGCATCAGAAAAGTGTGAAAACCCGTGGGTTGACATAAAGACAGCTTAATAAAGAATGCAAAAGCCAAGCACAAACAAAGCAAAACAAGGAATTAATTCACTGCTTCCCATGACTAAGGTGTTCAGCCATCCCCAGGAAGCAGGACTCCATCACACATAACGTTTTCTTAGAAAGACAAACACCGTCACTCTAAACGTCCCCTGCCTTCTTCTCCCCAAATTTTTGTGCTGAGCATGATCCATACAGCCTGGAATATCCCTTTGGCCAGCTGGGGTCAGCTGGCTCAGCTGTGTCCACTCCCAACTTATTGTACATCCCCGACCTGCTCAGGGGTGGGGTGGGGTGAGAAGCAGAAAAGGCAGAAAAGAAGGGAGACTTTTAAGCATCTATTGCTGCAATGAATTGGCAATTGATGGTCTACGGGACTATGAACAGTGGAAGAAGTGACATTTGGGTCAGAAAAGGAACAACTTATTTCCTCACAAGCCCTATTTGTTTTCAATTCTAGCCACAATGACTTTGTGCTGCAACTGAGAATACTTTACCAGAACAGACTCAGCAGAATCAACTTAAGAGAACTCAACAAGACCCGCACAAACCTTGTGAAACTTCAGGCTGGTTATGTGGGGGCTCAGGTATGTACTGCCATGGTGGTGAGTCTGAGACTGTACTTTTACATTTGCTTCCTTCCCCACCACAAAATACTCCTAGCCTTAATTTTGGCTCTTTATGTTGAAAAACAAAACAAAAAAACCCCCATAAAACTGAAAAGCCACAGACTGTTTCATAGTATTTGTGTTTCAAAAGTTTGTGTTTTACAATTCAGGTCCCCTTAGTCAAAACTGCAGCATTTGTTTTGTGATATATAAATAAAAAGAAGCTTACATCTGCTTTTCTGCATGTACTGTGGAGTAGCTGAGAGTGTCAGGAGGCTTTCATCATGTCTGGAGTGCTTCCTTTTGCCTTGCATCATGAGTCTTTCTTTAGGAAAAAAGCTGTAGTGGCAACTCCTTTGCAAACTGTAGGAAGTTATTTTGGTCTGTGCTCCTGAACTATTAGCAAATAGAAGTTTCCAAGTCAAACCCCAAGTTATCTGGTTTACTTGTCAATGTCTCTTTCAGTTTTGGTCAGTGTATGTTCTTTGCAGCGCTCAGAACAAGGATGCTGTGCGCCTGACCTTAGAGCAAATCGATGTTGTCAAGAGGATGTGTAACAGCTACGAAGAGCTGGAACTCGTGATGAGTTCCCAAGGTGATGCTCCTTCTTGTAAAAGTATTTGTTCAAAAGTGATTGCAGGAGGTATGCACAAAAGACAGAGAGCTGCAAGCAGGCAAGTTATGCTGCTTTAAAGAGTAACTGTAACTTCAACTTTTCCACTGAACCACAGCCACTGACTCTGTGCATAGTCCTGGTCCACTGCAGTCATGAGAAAATTTGCCATATAAACATGTACTACTGTAAGCTCCTATTCTATGAAAATGTCTGTGTTATTGCTTGCAATTTGCACAAACATTTGCTGCTCAGTAGTGCTGGCTTCTTGTCTGGAATTATCTGCCTTTGTGGCTTGCAGGTATCTCTGACAGTAGAAGGATTGCCTGTCTGATTGGAATAGAAGGTGGCCACTCCATTGACAGCAGTTTGGCAACACTGAGGATGTATTATGACTTGGGTGTTCGTTACATGACTTTAACACATACCTGCAATACTCCTTGGTAATTAATGTGCATGTTTTGTGTGACTGTCCAATGCAAAGGAGTGTCAGCTGCATGATGGGAGAAATATGGATTCAGGCACAAACTTAACCTGTGAAAGACTTTGAACCAAGTCAAGGATGACAGGTTTTGGGAGTAAAACATTTGCCATGTGTCAAGTAGGAGACTACATGTCTTATGTAGTGCTTGTTATGCTGACAGTTTGGACACTTTTACAATTGTTAACAACACAAAGATGGTAAAACTGCTATCTGCTGTATTAGGAAAGTTGCATAGGGCAAAACAGACAAAAATAAAAGTACTGAAAATGCATATGATGCAGATAAAAGAGGGTAAATGCTATGCAAGAACTCATCAGTCAGCAGCCTTCAACACTGTCCTCTCTGGCCAGCTCCAAAGTGCAGGTCTCATATGGAGCTACAGAGATGGGTATTTAGTTCCTGCATCAGCACTTACTCTTTGTAGGATTGACAAAATGCCTTCTTGCACTGACTGAGGGAAAGGGGAATTCTGTGCAGGGGGCTGAAAAGCAGGTTGTCTGGCTGGCAGGTAACTGCCATTGCAGTGCCCCTTCATTCTCCCATGGAAGTTTGTTTAATCAGAAAATTTCTGACAATCACCTCTCTGCTTGTCTTAAATTCCTTCACAAACATCAATATTTGTGAACTTGAAAACAGTCATGAACATAAAAAGCACTGCCTGAACAAGATACCTGTGTAGCTAGCTCATTATCCCTACATTTGGCTACGTGAAGTGATAATAATTTTTATTGTGTGCAGTAGAAGAGTTTTCAGTTGCTGATACTGTATTCTCCAGAATAATATGTTGTTTCTCCTCCCTCACTCCCTTTTTTGAGGTCTGAATCATCATCTAAAGGAATACACAACTTTTATCCTGGTGTTGTTGGTCTGACTGCATTTGGCCAAGTAAGGATCTCTTTCAAATGCTAATCTGGCAATCTGTCATGCAACTAAAAACTTCTGGCCTCATCTTCTCAAAAGCAACTTGTCATTAAAAATTAATTACTGGAATTTCTTGATAGTTAGGAGGTGATCAGGATTTAGTCAAACCAAATTCCCTGTGATGTTCTTTAGGGTAAAAGAAGCACTAGATTTAATTACAATAATTGTTTTAATACTGATTAGATGTATGAATTCATAGGTGGAAGCAGTGAGATCTGAATAACACTTCACATTACTTATTTGAGATTGACTAAGTTTTCTAAGTTTTGAGCATGTAGTGGTGTGCTAATTGTGAGTGAATAAATTACTATTAAATTAATAGGTGTAGAGAAACCAATACGGGCACAACATGTTCATGATTAGCTGACAGCTGCAGAATTAATCTATTTGTTTACATATATCAGCTAAACAGTTTCCTTTCAGGAAACTTAGTAGTGACACTGTTGTCTGTACATCTGTTTTAGGAAGTGGTAAAGGAGATGAATCGCCTGGGTATGCTGATAGATTTATCTCATACCTCGTATTCCACAATAAAGGCTGCACTCAATATCTCAAAAGCACCAGTAATTTTCAGCCATTCGTCAGCATTTTCTGTTTGTAATCACTCAAGAAATGTTCCTGATGATATCCTCCAACAACTGGTGAGTGATATGGTTCTTGGGTTTGTCAGGAGGAAGGAATTTATTGGTTTTGCTTTTGGGGAGTTGTTTTTCGTTTTAATGGCAGTGTTTGCCTAGGCTGCAGCAAACTTTTGCATTCAAGTAATTCTTCTCATCTCTGGATTTGAGTTAGAAGCAGACCCCTGAGCAGGAGGTTACACATTTGCTTCTCAGACATTTTCTTTGGGTTGTGTTTAGTCTTTGACTACAAAAACAAAGTGTTTGCAAATACTTTGAAATTATGGCTGAGTTTTTTTGATGTAGTCACTGCACTCCTGCTGACTCAGTCTACATGAAAGTAAAATGAACCCAAGGGAAAGGACAGGGAGACAAAGCTTTGTGTTGCCATCTGAGCTTTGACTTAGTGGTGCTGTGCTTACTGGTGGAGGGGTGTAGAAGGTTCTGTATAAGATGCCACTAAGGTTTGCAGAACGTGAGTGTTCACTCATCACCCCTCTCTTCCTATCTTTCAGAAAAAGAACAAGGGAATTATCATGGTGACTTTCAATGCAGATGTACTGGCCTGTGGCAGAAAAGTTGTCAATATTTCTACTGTTGCAGGTTTGATGCTAATATACTGTAGTTTTGTGGGTTCTATGAATTTGTAGAAAGTCTATGAATTCCCTGGTGATTGCATCATTTTCGAGGTCATGTAAATGATACTGCTTGTTTATTCCATCCACACCCTAGCCCAGCTCTAAGTACCTTTTGAGCTAATACTCATTAAACAATAACAAGAGGTACAAGGTGTGTGTGTAGTTGGAGGGCATGATGCTCACAAAAGGAGCCAACAACCATCAATTCCAAAGTAGTTGTTACTTTCTGGAAAACATCTTAAACCTAGGTAATTAGGAGTGGAAAACATAGGTATGTAATGGATAATGAAGATTCTATTGGTATAATTGGACTTCTTTTTAGGAGTGAATCTGCTGTGATGATCATGTCTCTTTCCACAGTGCTTTTCATCAGTGTAGTTGTTATCTTGAGGATTGCTGCCTGATGGGATGTCTTTTGGCTTTTTAAAAATGATTTGATCAAGAATCCATGACCAAGGAGAGCTGTCACCTAGTGCCAGTATGTGTGAACTGTAACATTTCTTTTTTGCTGGAAGCTTAGATATTGTTTTCTTTGGTGTTTTCTTTCAGATCATTTTGACCACATAAAGAAAATTGCAGGCTCAGAGTCAATAGGAATTGGTGGTGACTATGATGGAGTGGAACAGTGAGTAAAGTTGTACACACATTGACATCTGCTCCTTAAATTATGCACGTTTTGATTCGAGGGAAAAAAAGAAGGCAGACTGAAAAACTGGTATCAAATTGTCTTGTGAGGAGCACAAAACCAAGTTTTATGAAAAAGGGTCACTATTTAGAACTGTATGAAGTTGTGCTACAAGAGTAGGAATGGGCCCTAATGCCCTGTGAACTCTGCAATCATGCTCTAGATGGTGGTTTATGCATACAAACCCGTGATAGAGGTTGTTTTCTTCCAAAAGCCAAAGATGAGTGACAAAAAGGCTGCCTCAACCTTTAGATGGTAAATGGTTCAGCCTAGAGAGATGCTGCAAAACTGTCCTTCACTGTCCTTGGGGAAAACCTGAAGTGTTTTGGTGCTGTAAAACCACTCCTGCCTTCGGGGTTTGGAAAGTGTCTGAGGCAAGCAGAGCCTGGTGAACAGCCTACAACGTAACCTCTGCTCACTCTCGGGCTACTGCTGTTACAGCACAGGAAATAGTTGTAGATTAGGTGGCATTTGCTGCTGTAACCTAAACTTTTTTCTTTTTGCTTTTTATCTTTCCATTGAATCATCATATTTTTCTTTTCTTTCTTCTCCTGGACTCAGACCCGCTTGGGAATGAAAGTCAGAGTCAGGCTCACGTCTCTAAAGTATGAATACAAAACCATTGTGTCAGCTCCCATGATGGTTAATCATAGCTCTGAAACAATAATGTTCAAAATAAAAACACAATTTGCAGCAAAAGGATGCATTTTATCACATGCATTTTCTAAAAGATCATCAGTTAAATTTGTGGTGGAGTTGTTAAGGTCCTAATTCCTGTGGAATTCCACAGATTTCTTGAGATACACTTATCTTCACGCCTCCATGGAACACAATAATAACAAAAATGTTAGTTATCTCAAAACAATGTCAAAGGCTCATGGAAATACCATTTTAAAATATTAAATGCAGATTTTGTGGCTTCTTATTTCTAAATTATTTTTATTCTGACAAGAATTAGCACAAGACATAGATCAGTTTTGCTTATTGCAGTTTCTTCAGTAGAGGGCTCTGAATAGTTTCCTTTCCAATGCCTAAACAATTGGCTTAATTCAAACCAATATTATTATTCTAATTGTATTATTTCTGGAAAAAAGACTTTGCAAACAACAGAGTTCACAACATTGTCTGCAGCTCCAGAGCTCATCATGTGTTTGCAGGTTTCGTTTTGTTCTCAGTTACATGAGTGGATTGTGCAAACTTCATCTGTGATGCAGCTGTTTCCTCTTACTCTAAAGGTCAGATGGAAAGTGTGGATTAGTGTATACATGAATTTCTGGGGCTTTTCTCCTCTTTTGTTCTAATATCCTCCCATGCTGTTGTTTTGCCTCTGCAGAAGTGCATCTTCATTCTAGTTATGTTCTGTTTATTGGGTTCTATGTGAAGAAAAAGCTTTTTGTCGTGTCCCAGTCCTGCTTCCATTTGTCAGTTGGATTCTCAGAGGAAGAACTGGGTCCAAAGTGAGCTCACTCCAAAAGTCACTATGTGCAAAAGACTAATTAAAACCGTTTTCTACAATTTTTCAGTGATGTGTATTGAATATTCTTGTGTGAATGTTGCCAACAGCTTCCCTGAAGGATTGGAAGATGTCTCTAAATACCCTTCTCTGATAGAGGAACTTCTCAGAAGAGGATGGAATGAAACTGAACTGAAAGGGGTCTTAAGGGAGAACTTTCTCCGTGTCTTCAGGGAAGTGGAAAATGTAAGATTAAAATCCAAACTGAATCTTGATTCTTACTAAGGGGTAAAGAAGAACTGTTGGTGCTTTGCTGTTTATTTGTTTCTTTGTTTTTGTGGTTTTTGGGGGTTTTTTTGTCGTTGTTCAATGAGAGATACGAGAGAATGTAAGCACCTAATTCAGTAATTCCAAATGCTGGGAAAGAAACCAAGGTGGCAAGACAGTGTTAGCAGAATAAAGGAAAACGAGAGAGAGCAGACAAAGCTCTTTGGAACTTTTCCTCTCTGCAGTAATCTGATAAACACACATCAGTGACTTCTAAATGGAATCACTGCATGGTTTGGAGAAACTGAGGATGTACCAGCATCACAGTCTGGCTGTGCTCGCTGGTGCAGTAAGGAATGTTGACTCCTGCAAATCAATTTAATTCTTGTCATGGGATTGGGCTGCTATTCAAGAGGCTTCTGCCATGACCAGATCACTAACAAGCCATAAACATAACAACTAGATCACAATGAACATCCAGTGTAAATGGTAGAAGCTAATCCAGAAGGAGGAGAGAGGAGAGGAGGGAAGGAGACTGTACAAGAGTAGGACCCCCTCAATGGTAACTTTTACAAATGTTGAAACTTCCAGACTGCTTGCCTTCTAATGTTTTAATTTAGAGGGATAAGTAGGTAGATATTATACACAAATCCTTATAGACAACATATATTTCACAGTGCCTTTTCTTCCAATTGTCTTTTTTGGCCATGTTGGATGAACAGAAATTAAGGAAATGTGTACTATTCCAGTTAATCTGTCAAAATATCTGCACAATGCCAAGTTTATTGTGTGTCAGACTGGCATTATGAAGAGGCTCAAATTCCTCACACCTAACCAATCTGTGAGATTTCGTACTTTTTTTTCCTTCTAAATTTGAGATATTGAAGCTCTGTCTTGAGCGTGTGAGCTCAGTTCAGGGAAGAAAGCTCATGACTTTGTGTGCTCCATGTGTGGAGGGAGCCAAGACAACAGCTAGACCTGTGACTCTTGCCTTTAAATATATGCTGAATTCTGGGAAGTGTTTTATAGGAATGCAAAGAGCAGCATAATGATGTTGATTTCCTCACATTCAGATGTGGTTTTGCAATACAGTTTGAGTTGTATAACTTGAAATAGCATTGCATTTGCTAGCTGCATAGAGCTTTTTGCTGTTGTGCCAGTCTGGCTTTCAGGGACAACCTCTTGAATTTTTGTAGGTGCAGAACAGTGGAGTAATGGACGTAGGTGAAAGTGAAATTCTGCAAGAAGTACAAAATTCCTGTCGCCTGGACCTACGTAACCCTCACCTTCAGTCAGCCAGGTCCTCTGGACTTCCTTCTGTGGCACAACCTTTTAGTCTGACACTTGTATCATGTATAATGCTGTATTATGTATCATAAGATCTATGGAGTCTAGAGAGAGATTTATGGAGTAATCTGCAATGCAATTAGTTAACTTTTTGTGTTTTGATAACAGAAAACTGTAATAAATCTTATCTATAATTTCTGTAAGTTCACCTGCATACTTGAAAACTAATGTAAATTAAAAAGGATGTAGCAAAAGCATTTAGAATTTGATGTGATAAATTCTGCATCATCTTGGTTACACCAGGACCAACAGTGTTAATAGAAAGTATTCACGTCTAATGAATAAATTCTGTAATACATGATGCATGGTATTGGCACCTGTATTGTGGCATAAATACTGGAGTCCAGAACCAGCAGTTCCACACAGGAACTAAAGATTATGGTTAAGACAGCTGTGCCAAGATATTTTCAAATATTATGTCTTGTTAAATCATACAACATTCATCAATAGTTGATGGATTACTCAGAGAAGACCACCCCTTGCCATATGGAGAAGTGTGCACTTTTGGTTTGCTTGGGGTTTTGTTTTGTTTCGTTTTTTAAGACGACAAGATGGATGACAAGCCTCTTCCAGTCTGGACTGCATGCCTACCACTAGCTTTAGAGACCCATCCCGAAGCACTAAACTCTTATTTTTGAACCTTGACCAGGACAGTGGGCAACTGGACAGTTACTGAAGGGCAGAGGTAGAGCTCTTGCATTCAGGTACAGGCAACACTGTAGATACTTTTCTATAATTTGGGCACTGCTGTTTGCAGCATATTCATGAAGATGGGAGGAAGAACAAGCCAGGACAAAGCAGGAATTCTGGCTAGTAAGACGGTTGTGGAATTCTTTTTGACATTTAAACGATTATCCTTATCAGTAACACGTTTTATTATTTCATCTTTATTCTAGCTGGCTAAAATCAGACCATGGCCAACGGATTCATAGACACGAGATTAGACAGATAATTTTATTATAAATGTGCTGTTTTGACCTCTGGAACATGTTTACAAATACAAAAAGTATGTGAGGTTAGAAGCTACTGTTGTAGAGAAGAGCATATTGAGATAGGTCTGTTCTTGGTAGGCTCAAATCTGACATTTTAGTCAAATATAGTGAGATTTGTGATGAAATTATAAGATGGCAGCACTACATCTTTGTAGGGTCCAGTACCAGTGCTTGCTGGTAAATGCCTTCTCATGATACGTGCTGTTAATTGTGATTTTATGATACCAATTTTTATTTACTGATATGACATCTACAGAATTTAGGCTTAGTGTAGAAGAAAAGCCCTATAATTGATCTAAGGGAAACATTTGTAAACACACCTAGAATTTAACAACTGGAAGAGAAGGTTGAGCATGAACAGAATGGAAAAACAGGAAGTGAGGTTTTTTTCTAGGGGCATTTGAGACTGTTCCTTCCATTCATTTCTGCATTCCATGTACAAGTGGGGCTTCTGGAAGGACCCTGTTCTTTTATAGCTTCAAAATTAAGCTTCATTAATTCTTTTGATAAGATGGTCTCCTTGATAAGTATTTCTAATTATACTCCAGTACGTTACCGATTTCTTTACAAATCACGTGGAACAATCTAGTTGCATACAAGCCAAGTTTTTAAAGAATAGTTACATAAATACCAGTCCTGGTTATCCATGAGAATTACTGCACTCACTCAGAAGTCTGGCCTCCCTGATGTTGCTCGACTGTCATCAGGACAAGATTTACTAGTGAAATGATGTATTCAATAGGGCAAATGTTTACTTCCCATCAGTACTTCTTCTAAAAGGTCCATAACCCATTGGAAAACTGCCATCCATGGTCTCTTTTCACACAACTAGTACTCTGATAGTAGTTTCATTACATACTTGAAATGTAAGATGCTTCTTTATTCCTTCCAGCTGTTTTTTTTTAATAGTATATTGTCACTTTACTGCTTGCTAATTTTACTTTTTTATTTTCCTATACTACAGAATGGACTAAAAATATATATTACTTTTCTTAAAGATACAGAAAATACTTTTATGTGACTTCTTATACATAGTGTATTGCACTTATTTGTTGGCTGCTTGTGCCACGAGTAATCTGTAACCTTGTGGCAAAACACGGACATGAAATTTAAATAAAATATTGTTTAAAATTGTGTAAGGATACTGGTGTAATCTCACAAAACAGTGTAGATGTTCAGAGGCTCATGAGGCCCTGAAAGAACCATGCAACTCTGTGGCAGAAAGAAGGCCAGGGTTTCATGAGGACTCTGGGTCAACATCAGAGGGAAGGTAGCCCCTTCCATGGCAGGCAGGAGAAATTCGGGTAGGTTTAAACCTAGAACATCCTGGATGTAGGCAGTCAGCCTCTTCTAAACTCAGACACTGCTGAACCTGTCCAAGCAAGCGCCCACAGAGAGGGATCAGTCACTGCAGAGAGTTCATGATCAGTGTTACCTGCAGCAAATCCTGGGTCAAGCTGCCAAGGCATGGAGAACAAGGCGTAAGGGGAACCAGACAGGTTGCCTGCACCAGAGTTAGGACAACCCCTGCCTCACAGCACTGCTCACAGATGTGTCATGATCTAGAAGTCCCTTTTCCATTATCAGTTACAATATTAATTCAGAATGCTTCAAATAAGCTGCTTGTGTGAAACAAAATCAGAAGGCAAAACCAAAAAACGCAATCTTGTGCACTGGTTATGCCCAAGTTATCTAGCTTATTTAATAGATTCAGCCAATTTATTTTTCTCAAATGATCGAAACCACACAGCTTGAAACATGGTAGAAAGGCATCTCATTAGAAATTAATCTCAAAAGTAAAATCATGTAAGATACAGCTGTGACTGCTCTCAGAAAAACTAGTGACCCTTCACTCTGGTGCCACTGTCTCCAGTCCTGACAGCAACTTGTAGCAGTAGTCACAACACAGCATTTCTAACAACTCAAGCATAAAATAATTGCACTCTGTTTTCTGCCTCCCAATGGGAGGATGATTCATGCTGCAATTGAAAGCCTTTGCCCTGCCCCAATTAATAACAGCCATTTGCATTGGTAATTCCACTGTATTCAAGTTCAGCTGACAGATTCTATTATGGCTGCTGGCACCAGTGAAGTACCAGATATAATTGAGATACAAACTTTGTAATAAGCTTTGTTGGCTGCCAAATGAAAGAATGCAAGTCATGATTTACCTCTTCTAAACAATGGGTTGTGCTATCATGAATTCTGGAAATATTTATTACTATTTCTGTAAATCTCAGAATCTCTGTACTGTGAAGTATCTTAGGCTGATTTTCTAAGACCCAAAGTTGAAGGCATCTTAAACAATCAAAACTTTACATTTGTGATATGAACAGCCAAAAACTACAGGCATAATATTGATGCAGACTATTGATTGGGTCTTAAAACGTTGATGCCAGGGCCCTTCCCCCAGTACTATCCTTTTCCAGACTAATGGACTGTAGCATCCACAGAAATAAATAACTTCAGTTCTCAGTTGTCTCATCTGGGCAAGTGGTGCTGCCAGAAATCAAACCTCCAAAGTCTGCTGCTGGTCTGACACACACAACAGTTCTGCCACGTAAAATCTGAGTAGTTCAGTTCCTGTATCACCTCCCACCCAGCAGGAGACTTGTCTGGGCCGGGGAAGGACTCCTGCATGTTTCACATTGGATATAAGCTACTCAGTTGTGCCAGTGCTTAACACCTACATTCCTTCTTGCATATCATTGACCTGCTCAAGCAACATGCCAGCGTATTTCTCTGTTTCAAGGTCAGCAACCAGTGTGCATTAAGTCTAACAAGCTATATGAATACAAGTCTATTAACTTTGTTTGATTCATGGTTCAGTGGGCATCTGCACCACAGAATCAACTTTGAAAAGCCAGGTTTCCTTGCATCCCCCTGCCCTTCTGGAGGGAGGAGCAGTGCCAGAGCAGTGCATGCCAGTGTCAGCTGGGGCTGCTGCACTGCTCCGTTCCTTGGTTTCGTGTTGTCTCCCCTGTTCCTTGAGACAGCACTGGTGTTTGTGTAAGCTGGTTCAGCAAGCTGTTCTGGCAGAAAAACGTTTTCCTCCTTCAAAGGATGAGTTTCCTACTGATCATGTCAGTGACTGGGTTAACCATGCTCAGTGTTAGGGGAGGGGAGGGGTGAGAAAGCAGAGTGAGGCTGCAGCCTCATCCAAGAAATTGGATTTCTTCCATTTGCTATTGAAAGCAGCAGTTCTGTTTGCTCTTCTCTGGATTCATACATATGGAAATGATCAAACTGCTTCAAATTCTGAAAATGGAACATGCTTAAACTACAAAAACATCAAATAACCAGAAGATTCTTCCTACTAATAGTGGTTTATATTTGCTGTTAAGATTTGCTGAATTTAATTTGCAGACCCAGAGCAGTATTTCAGTTGATCTGCTGAACTATCTTCAGGATGTGATGCTGGATAACTCTATTTGGACTGTTCTGGAAGGCTTGAATCACTGTTTCAAGAAATATAATTTTCTTTTTCCTTTTCTTTTTTTTTTTTTTCTTTTAATCTGGTCTTGATTTTTGTCTTGCTATCTTACCTACAAACCTTACATCTACATGGAACAACTTGACGTGGGAATGGCTATTTGTGCTATTATAATGTTCTTTTTTTTTTTTAAAGTTTGAAACCAGAGAAATGGAAAAGCTTTCACTAACCTTCATGTTTATTTATAACATCATGATGACTTCTTTTTTTTGCAAAGCAAAAGCAACAACCAACCCCTCTTTCCTAAAGCTGTGACCTCAGAGAGGTATTGGACTTGGTTCAGTTGCTTCTGTCATGAGACAACAAATAGTGGAAGGGAAAAAAAGCAAGCTAAGTAAACAAAGTTCAGCATTTATCTTACAACAGAGAAATACTGCTGCTTCTAATCAAGGCTCTGGCCTCAACACTCAGAACTCAAATGAAAGGGCACTTAATTTTGCTTTTTTGCTGTTTCTTCTCCCCAAATTGTTTTGTAAACTCCATTAGCATGATTCTTTCCTCTACATAATGTGTATTTTCCTCTACCTCTCTTTCTCAGCACCTGGTCTGTCTGTTTTCACAACACATTTCCTTCACCAATTCTGCAAAGAAAGGAAAGCACATAGCCCAGGAAGCAAAAATTCAAGTTCCCCCAAGGGTTTTCCTGAGAAACAAAGATCACGATAGGTGAGATTAAAACTGAGGTGAATACAAGTTCCATCAGACAACTCAAAAGAAGGTCCCTTTAGTCTGGAATACAAACATTTGAAAAAAGTTTAATACAGCTTCTAAAATTCCATTTAGATTTATTTTCCTGAGTGTCCTCCTGTAGTTAAACTCAATATTTAAAGACTGTTGTTGGGCTCAGTTTCTTCTCTGAGCCCTTTACTAAAATTTAAATCGACCATGACAAATCTATCCATTCTAAAAACGTAACTGATTTGAAAATCAATCCCTTAAAAAAAGAATAAAAGGAAAAACCACAACAAAACACTGAGAAGTATTTTTTCTAGCATCTTCATTCTACACTAAAAAATACTACCATGTTTAACAAGTTTACTGTAGAAAACTTTGATACAGTTCTTCTTATTTGAATGTACAGAACCTGGTTGAGTAGGGACAAAACATATCTCAAAAATCTAAGTAATTTTTCAGTTTCTAAAGATGAGATTAAGGTATCTTTGCAGAAATGGCTATTCCATGTATCAAACACAGTTATAAGTAATTTTACAAGTGAAGCAGAAGTTTCTTAAAGTAAATAAATTTTGAAGATAAGTAGCACCATAGTGTCCTCTTGTGGTCTTTTAATGTTTAAGCTGTGACATGTTTTCTAGCAGAACAACAAAATTTTCAGTTGTCTTTAGCAGAAGAGCTCCTGTCTTGCTATAATGGGGCCTTTCCTTGCCTTCCTTTTCTCCTGGAAACGGCCTGAGGATTGCACGTTGCATGTCCTGCAAGCATTTACTGCACTGGCCCCAGCTCTCCACATGTGCATGGACGAGCTGGGGGCCTCTCCAAAGGATCCTTGTGAGGGATGAACTGCGGCCTGGGCTTTTCACTGCCAGGCTGCCAATTCCAGCCTGCTTTGGCCACCAGGCTGCTCTGATCCTCGGATGTGGAGAAGCAGCAATGTGCTGAAAACCAAAGTTCACTGTGGCGAAATGCTGGCCATGAACTTGCAGAATTCCTGCCAAGCCTCATGTCCAGGGAAACTGTACCTTGGCAGTGGCAAATTTTGATTTGTTATTTAATTTCTGGTGGTCAGTTCTTGGCTATTTGTCACCCACGTTCCACTCAAGTGGGAAAAATCTTTCAAAACAATAAATAACAGTTGCAGATTCCCTGCTGTGTGTATTCCAGCCTTTCCCTTTATAGAGTTTTAAATATATGTATGCCTTGTAAAGAAAGGGTGGCTTTGAAACTTGCAAGTATTTAATATTGCCAGACATCATGGCTTTTTTCCTAACTCTATGGGAGCTTACTGAGCAGGATTTCATTTTCCCAGAGATTTTTATACTGTTAGATTTGTGCTGTCTATAAATCCATAAACCTTTCCTTTAGCCAACAATCTTATTTATATTCTAATTGAATGTAATTTCTTTTCTGGGTCACTAACCTGCTACTAACTGTATGACCCAGGATATTACATAAATACCTTTAATGTCATATGTTTTAAAAAGTTTCCCATGGTTTCAAAGCATAATTTCATGGATTGTCCCACTGACAAAGAGGAGAGAGTCATACTTGTCTGTATTAACAAAGATGTAATATGAATAAAAATACCAGAATAGAGGTATTCCACTCAATAAGTTTTATGCATTTTGGAAAAAAAGAGTTTTGGATGTTATCCCTCAGGCTCCTAGGGCAGTGCATACTGTGCATATACCTCTGAGCAGGCCATGTGTTCTGCCTGGGGACATAAACATTGCAGTCAGCAATGAGAGCAATAATTGGGCAGGCTACTCCACCAATGAGGTATTGCTAAGCTTCATTTACAGAAAATTAATTTAAACTTTCTACTAAGCTTTCTGAGGTATCATGTTATTACAGAGCACACCAAACCAATGTTAGGGGCAACACAATTTTAGAGATTAATTTAAAAAATAATCTGAATTGTAATGTTATGTCATTTATTTCTACAGATGGTACTTTTTCTTGGCATTGATTCTCATAGTTAGCAAAAAATTAAACTATTTAAAATTAGGGATCTCCCCATGAAATTCAGAAGAAGGGAAGATAAGAAAAGCTGTCCTCAAACAGTTTCAAATGCTGGGTCTTCCTGTCCTTAAACACATGGCAAGTCACTTGCTTTGAGAAGCAGTTGAAATGATGTTGCTTTTTGTTGTTTGACTGAGGTTTTCACCACATGTTGCAAGGCTGTGAGCTAACAATACTCCTGAGCTCATGTACAAGGGCTTTGCAACGTGGGTAGCACATCCCTCTGGGAGGGCTGAAGCCTTCGAAGTGGTCACTAATATTGGTAGTAATTCTGTGCTCACTTTCTCCTGGGATGGCTGGATGAGCACCACAAGCTACAAAGCTCTGTGCCAGGGAAGGGATGGCTCTCCCTGCACACATAAGCCAAGCCAGTCTAACAGCTGAGGATGTGTGCAGCCACTATCTCATGCTGGGCTATAAAAGCCAAGCTCCTTTTTTATGCTTCAGAGGTGTCACCTGCAATAAAAAGTGTTCAAGGCAAACGTGACCTCACTTGCCTGCCCTGAGGATTTATATCAGGCTCTACAGCAGTTTACTAACCTACCCTTCTGGAAGACTCAGAGTTTCTCATACAGACTTCTCTTTGAGTTGAACAACACCGTTGTCTGCTCTGGAAGTGTACTGATCTTTCAGCTGGATGCTTTTACCTACTTCAGGTAGTTCCCAAATACCCAGTGGCTTACTAAGGAAGATCTGAATTGTGTCTTTGATTATATGATTTGTAGTTAATAACAATTTAAAAAGCAGTTCCTGGTTGTGTATCAGAGGGGAGATGATGGATTTGCTGATCTTTAGGCCGCTGATTTCACTGATGCTGTTAATGTACCCTACAGTACTGAAAATACAGAGCTTTTCTCTTCTAATAAGCCTTGATTCTGCTGAACTGAACTAGTTTTTTGCTGTGAAACCAAATTGCTTTTCCTTAGAAGTGCAGTTTTTGACTGTTGATATTAGGGTGGGGTGTGTAGGAGATGAAAAAAAAGAGGAAATTAATATTATTGTCTCTGCTTTTTGTTTTCACTGGCCAGGCTGTACCCATATAAAACCATAATCCCAAATCTATTTAGCTTTGTAGAAAACAAGTAAATTTCATCCTTGTTATTCAGTGAGAGGATAGCAATGTTGTCTGAGGTAAATGCTGTAGTACTGTAGATCATCTACTTTCACTCCAGCATCATATTCATATTGGACAACCTTTGAGCTTATGATGGCCACTCACACCAACCAGAGTAACAGCCACTTACCATCCTCAGAAAAAAAAGTTAATCATCCAGGTGGAAATTACATTCTCTTGCAAACCAGATGCTAAGCAAAGTTGGTATGGGTAGATAATTTCTCAGCTTTAGATATGGTCTTTCCACAAGTCAGTAAAGAACTATTGCCCTCAGACAAAAGAAATATTTTTGCTTCAATAGACTTGAATGGTTTCCTGGGGCTCAATTATCTCCTAAGACACTTGGATATAGTTTCCATTCCAGAGAGGGGAGTTGCTGGTATATGTGCATGACCCTCATTTTTTTTTAATTTTCTTTTTTTTTTTACTTTTTCTGCTCGTGGGGTACAATTTCAGTGCCACTGATTTCATGATACTAAAATGTCTTGTGATGGCATAGATGCATTTTTTGGTGACTAAAGAACAGTATCTCTTTGCTACATCTGCTTTCAAGAGCTTAATGAGAAGAGAGATCCCAGTTTAATTCTTCTTCCTTCTTCCCTGAGCATAAGCACGACTCCAAAAACATTTAACTTTGGAGTTAAATGTTAACTTTGGAGTTAAAGTATTAATTTTCCTGTTTCTCGCTCCTTTTTCTAGGACAGCTTACTCAGACCAGAGACTCTCACTCAAAAGTTTTATGATGAATTAGCATCTTGACCTTTTTCTATTTAAAATTATTTGCCCCTTATCAATTAAGTATTAATTTTCCTGTTTCTCGCACGAGTTTAGCTTATGAGGTCATGACTTTCATGCACACTAATGAAACGTAATTCAACCAAAGCGGGTAAACCAGAAAATGTTACTTTTTGGCCCACTGATCTACTTTCCTCTGGGGGGAAAAAATATTGCTTGCCTACAGGAACTGCAAATAAAACTTTATAGATCTCAGTGGGACAACATTTACAGACGTGCTCATTTTAGTGTTACTGGAAGGAAAAAATCTCACCCTAGATCTTCAAGAAACCATGAGTTTTCAATAGAGGAAATTCTGGGTTTTTTTTTTCAAACTCCTCCAAAACTCTTAAGGCTGTTACAGCGATGCACATGGCCACATGAAGACCTTTGTTTCACACAACAGAGCAAAGAGACAAAAGTAAAATGCAGGTTATATGAAAGCACAGGAGTCTTAGAAGTCTTTCCACCTGTCTGATCAATACCAAGAGGTGCAATTGCTCTGACTTTCTCCAGAGGTGGTGTACCAGCAGTGTTCAGTGTTAACTGAACTGAGAGACCTGCACCCCCTTGGCAGCAGTCGCTCCACAGCATGGATCCTTCACGTTTATTTCAAGACCCAACTAATTAAAAGTACACTTATTACTCAGTTCTCATGAACAAAATGTTCTCCAGGTTTGTCTCTCTTCTGAAATGTTTTCTTCTCCAAAAGACCTGGGGGCTGCTTTGTCAAAAAGGCAGGACATATTTAGAAAGCTGGGGATAAGGTGGTTCTGAGCACAGGAAGCATCCAGCCTTAGCCTCTTCCCCTGCTCTAAGCTTTGTATCCTCCCATAGACTCCCGTGCAATCCAAAGATAAAACATCAATACCGGAATGCCTTGTCACTGTACACAGATTTCTTGATCAGAGAATATTTTAGTCTACAGAAATCTACAGAATTAGTTTGAGTGGACAGGCCATAGTAAAACACAGAGACTGTTTTCTAGAGCTTTATTTGCTGATGATTACACAACACACTAAAAAGAAAGACTATTGTCAAGGCTAGCTTTCCAACACAGACAATAAATAGCATTATCAACCACTAATTCACGTTTAAACTCCATGTGAAGGCTACCATACACGAAATGAAGGCCAAGATACCCATGGCTGGCGCCAGCTTTTTCAAATATGATGGCAAAATCGAATTTTGCTCCCTCGGGGACAGGAGGTTGGGCGGCTCGTGGCCTGGGCATTACAGACCCCGCCGGCAGCGCGGCTGCTGAGGGGGCATCGCCGCTGCACCCCGGGGCCGCGGGGCCACAGCGCATCATCCCCGGCCGTCCGCTGCCTCAGGCACCGTGTGCCGTGCGAGCAGCCCCCGCACAGCCGGCCCCAGCCCCGGCCCGGCCCGGCACAGCTCCCCGGGGCAGCGCCCTGCCCGCGCTCCCGCAGCGCTGCCATCTTTCCCGTGGGCTCGCTCCCCTTGCCACCTCCCTGCTCAGGGTTTCGTGCCGCCAGCGAGAGC
>VZRZ01001394.1:255306-302626 GCA_013398175.1 Climacteris rufus
CTGTTGCCAGGGCCGGGACGCGGGAGCCCGGCCCGGTGGGGCAGCGCTGTCGCCGTTATCAGCCCCGCGGCCGGGCCGGGCCGAGCCGCGGCAGCACAGCCCTCCCGGCTGCGGCGCTGCCGCGGGGATGCCCTGGACACGGTGTTCCCCGGAGCGCCCAGCAGCCGGCCCGGGGTTCCCTCCGCCCCCCCAGCCGCTCGGCGATAGCCCGGGGTGCAGCGGGGAGCGGGGCTGGCCCGGGGTACGGCTCTTATCGGGGCTCCCACAAACTGCCGTCTCCAGAGGTGATAAGAGTACGTGGAGATAGGCTCAGATGTTTTCAGTGCTCCCCTGCCAAAATAAATGGGTGATAGAGGATTCAGTTAAATTAGCCGAATCTTGAGTGGCTGCTTTACTTGTTTATCTCATCTTACAAAACGCGGCTGCCCGGTAAGGTCTCTCTCTCTCAAACCGGGCCCTCAAATACTACAGCAAGTGCTTTGTGTGTGCGGCTCTCACAACTGCTCCTGCCAGGCAGAGCTGCTTTTTGTTAGGGGTTAATTTATTCCTATTACAGAAGAAGATCACGTAAGTAGGAGGGGATTTTGGGTGGTGAGAAGTACATTCTTTAACTAGGCAGCTCATATCAGTGCTCAGTCTGTCTTGGTGTTTTCTGTGACTTTAAGGTATAAATCACTTTAAATACAGTGAGTGTTTCTAATGGGAATGTGAAGGACACTTAGATTTGGACAGTAGTGTAGTTCTGGTACAAGGTTGTTTCTTTGTGCAGTCTGGCTTTTTTTTCTGCCTTGGTTGTGTTTAGCTTTCTGTAACCTTTAGGAAGAGGATCTTCCCATGGGCTCATCTGCTGAGTCTGACTTATGCTCTGTGAATCATGCATGACTCTAGGCAACAAAAGAAAAAGCAGTAAACACCTGACCTGTTCTTCCTTGCCCGTGCAGTCAAACTTTTCAGACTGCAAATGCTATTGAATGTACAGTAATCCCTGGAGGGAGCCTGCACGGCTCAGGCCTGTGCTTAAGGGAGGCAACAGGGTTATTTTTCTGAGTGATACTCAACTGTCATAAGAACAAAGTTCAGTTCCTGCCTTGTTACCTTGCTCATTTCTCTGAAAATACATGCTTCAATCTCCAATATGTGTGCCTTGGGAGTTTCTTTTTTTCTTTGTATCGTTTTCAAATAAATTTTGTATTTCATATACCAAGTAGCTTACATAGCCCTAATGTCCATTCTTTCCATGCCTAGAGAGGGTATTTTGGGATGATGAAAGGCAGGTGCTTTTCCCAAGCTGTCTATTACCACAGACAGTTTGAGGCACTTGCCCTCAGGCTGTGCAGGGCCTTGACTTTGTTTTGTAAAAATATCTGTTCTACTCCCAGGCTATTTACCATATAGTCCATGTGTGTATGAAAGTAACAGGTGTTTTTCACCCATCTCAGCTGGTCGAGGTGGAGACCTCGTGGAGTGCTTTTTCCAGTAGCTAGCTTTGGCCATGGGTTGGTAAGTGTGGCTTGTGGAAGCTGCTGCCATGGTGGATAAAGGAAGGTCATCTCAAACTGTCTCTCATTTGGGTGTGAGACTGTAGGATGTGTGCAAACAGCTCACTTCAGGAGGCTCACTCGGCTCCCTGTCACAGTCCATCAGTCACTGCCAAGCTGTGGTCTCTGAAGTGCTGCTGTTCCAACTGCAGTGCACACCCATGCTGCTGGAAATTAGCTGAGTCTCTTTATTTTAAAGATGATAAATATCTAGTAACTTCTCTATTAATATATAGTAGCTAGTTCAGTTTCTGTTTGAACTCTAACTGCCTTCTATTTTTTAATTTACTTTCACAGTAATTATTGTTTCGTATCCTCAGGGTGTGCATATAAAGATACATGTCTTGCCTACCTGTACTGACAAGCATGTTCTTCAAGCCTTTTCTGTCTTTTCCTAGGTTTCTTGGGTTTGCAGCTCTGTAGAGGGGAATCTGAACTCTCTTGTGTTGCTCCTTTTGGTTTTGGTGCTGGTTTCTACATCCTGTGCAGAGCACCCCGGCCTCTCATGTAGCAGGACGTTGATGATGACTCTGCAGAGGTGCAGGCTCCTGCTGAAGGCAGAGGATCTCACAGCTCTTTAGCACTGGCTGGAGCCTGCAGAGTGGAGGGAAGAGAGTGACCCTCTAGAGCCTTCTGTGGTAGCTGATTATGGGGCTCGTGGAGGGATTTGTTGGTGTTGGTGATGCCCCTGCTTCCAGATAAGGTAAACTGTTTGACCTGAGTGCAGGGTTCAAGTTTCAGTTTGTGGCCTTACTGAAGTGCACCCGGTTGATTCTGGCCCTGCATGGATGCACACAGAGCTGCCTGAGCAGTGCCTGTGGCCCAGGCTCTCCGTGCAGTTGGGTGGCTCCACCACAGTGTGACAAACTGGTTGCAGTTGTTGTGGTGAACCTTCTGCTGGGAAGATTTTATTTTATCAGCTTGCTATGCACAACCTGATTTCAAGACGTGTTTGGTTTGCTGAGTTTGGTTGGATGGGTTGAGGTGACTCAGTAATGACATGGCCCTTCCAGAGTGTGATCTGTCATGGCACTGTAACTGTTTATAGCTGCTCTTTAACAGTCTGCAAAGTAGTGGCTGTGTTGTCCAGTGCTCCTTGCACAATATCTGAGGCTGTTGCTTATGATTCTGATGGGTTCTTTTTTCAGTTTCATCTTTCCACCCCAGCCTTTGTTTGTCATATCTCTGTTTTTGAAGGTTTTTTTCCTGAAGTTTTCTTTTTTAGGACATCAAGTGATAGGATGTCATCTAAAGTCTGCAGACATGAAGCCATTCTGGAATAGAATTTCTTGTCAACCGTTTCCATAAGAAGACATTAGTCAGTGTGCAATGATTTAGCCTTCTCAGATAGCTGCAGTGCTTGCTTATGAATAAAATCAGCCTTTTATTTCTAAGTAGGTTCCACTGACTGCCACTGCTTGTAATAGACTTTGACATCTTTGATTTAGAAAAAGAAGTACAAAGAATTATCCTGTGATCCTATGATAAACACGTGAGCCCTCCTTTATGGATCGTCAGGGATGAGAAATGTGAATTTGGCATCCCCTCAGTCTTTGAAATAAAGCCAGCATGTTAGGTTGGGTACACAGGGTAAAAAGAGGGACAGTGGGGTCTGAATACTGTTTAAAAAACCAAATACACTTTGCTTTAATAGGATTCTCGTCTCCACAGTGATTGTGCACCCAGTTAACCAAAGTGTGGCAATGTCATATGTCCTGTGGGAAGTTATTTATCTTCCCTTGACTTTTGTTTGTGGAAATGAGACACTAATCAGCTTGGTGTCACTAACCAGCTTTGGTCAGCTGCCACCCTTGGTTTTTGCCAAGGAATTGCTCTGCTTATGTTCCAGTTATCACATGGCTTCCTCTAAACCCAGAGTTCTCTAACTAGACCTGAGACCTTTACCTCATGCTTACATTTTGCATCAATGTGTGTTCAGTGTTCGTATGCAGCAACAGATTCTGCTGCTCATTTGCATGAGCTGTTTTGGAGAATGTCTGTGAAGTTCTGGGGTGATAGCAGTGTGCTTTTACTGTAAGTGTCTTCCTGGTTCACTGCTTTTAGTATGTGGTAACTTACTAGTAAAGATTTTCAGTCTTTTGCAAGACTTGAAGCTAAGCTCACATGAAATGTGTCTGAAGATACTTTTAATGGGGACGCATAAATCATTCAAAAATTCTTCTTCAAAGTGCTTAATTCTTACATGTAGGTGTTTTGGCAAAGTCCAGAGATAAGATAAAATCATGTAATAAATTAGACACTACAACTAAATAGGACCAACAGAAACATGTCCAAATAGCATTTAAGTTATTTTAAATTTAAGAACTTCTACTGGCAGCAGTGTGGGTAAATGGCACTGTTCTGGTGGTCATAGTCGAATATTTTTGCATAACCTCTGTACACATGTGTCTTCAGCATTTTTCATGTTGTCTCAAAACTGCAGAAAGAAGTCTCAGAGGAGGCAGCCTGGGGTGGAGTTGAGGCAGAACCTCTGAATTGTTTCAGAGAAAAGAAAGTAACTTGAGAATAGCTCTCTTCTGGTGGTTTGTTAACTATTCTCCTGCTGCAAATGGTGTGGAGACTGCATCTTCTTTGATGTAGTTGCATTTTGATGAGGAAGGGTTTTTATTCTATTCTGCTGGCATCTGTTTTCTCTCTCTGCAAAGTATGATGTGTAAATTTGGAGATATTAAAGGTGTCCTGTCAGTCCTGTCAATGTTTATTCCCGTTTCATAAAGGGTGCTTGTGGGGTACACAGCAATGGTTGTATGGTTATTGTTTGCAATGCAGATCCTGAAAGGTGTCTTAGCAGCAGGATCATACTTTAAAAGACCTTTTTCTCTTTTTTTTTTTTTTTAAATTTTCTTTCTTTCTGTTTGTGCAATCAGGAATTAGCACAGCACTGACTGCAGTGCTAATTCTAGAATGCTTTTCTCAACAATACAGGTGCATAGAGAAGTGGACTCTTGCTTCAGATAAGGAGAGAGTTCAGCATGTGAAAAGTGAGAGTGGAAAGGTGCTTTGTGGCATAATGAGCTGTTTATAATAGCTGGGTTGGTGAAGGAGGTGGAATATACTTTCTTTATATCCTGTAAAGAAAGGAACTTTTTTGACAAGCTGATTTTCATGGAAGCCATGGTGGATACCTACAGTTTATTTTATCAGCTTGTAGTGTAGTAAGGTTTGATTGGTTTGTTAAAATGCTTGTCTAGGAAAACAAAAAAGTTCTTTTTAGTGCATAAACTGCTACTTTTGGTAAGCATGTGTCATACTTCCAATTTGTGCCGTGATTGGGACAGAGCTGGAGAGGCTGCAGCTGTCTGGTACCAAGGGGATCGTGGTGCCAGCTGCTGGTGAACAGGAGACTTAGCTAAATATAGAAAAACATGGCCCTTCTTGTGGGTTCTCTGGTATTTCAGTTATTTGAAAAAGCTCTGGGAAGAATCTTTATGATATGTCTGAGTGATGTGAAAGCAGCTCCCGTAGCCGTGTACGCGTGGGGCTGCATGTTGCAAAAAACGAAGAAGATTATTAAAAAAAACCCCAAACAACCCTCTGCTGGTCTTTTGCAGCTGCTGATGGTTTTGTGTTTTGGAGAACACCTGTAATAGGAGGCTAAGCAATTGTACATGAAAAGACACGGATTTTCTATCTAGTTCTCTCTGCCAGTGCTTGCTAAGTGCCCATTTCATACTTGAGTTGAGATGAAGTTTGGGAATATATTACCAATGCTGAAGCTTCATCTTCTATACAATCTCTGAACTTTTAAAAAGAAATTTAAGTACATTTTTGGGTATCTTGTGTTTGTATTACATCTCTCTCGTGGATAAAATTGATCTAAATGTGTTATTTAATTTCCCCTTAAAAATTTCTTCAGTGTTTCACTTCCTTCAAGAGAATAGACATCTGCTTTCTTTTCCCTGCTGCAACAAAACTAAACCATAAGTTTTTGCATGCTTTTCAGTGTAAAATTTAAATTTGGCTTTTGCTCTAAGGTTTTGTGTAGAATGAAGACTAAGGTAATTTGCAGTCTCATCGACTAGGAAATGTAACCAAACATCATAAATGCTGTTGGCTGAGGTTAGCAACAACCACCTTGAGAAAGATCAGAGTTAGTGATCCCTGCCTTGTTTTGAAGTGCATGTAACAGGATGGGGCATACCCAGTGCCACTGGGACAGGAAAGCTGCATTTGGTGAGTTTCCCCTCCCAAAATGTTAAAAGTTTACATCTGTTTTTGATTGTGATGCAACAAATAATGTGCAGACTGCTTCAAATTACGGAAAAATTGCTATTAGCATCAATATATGGAGCAAGATTTATTTGATCAAAGAGTTTGTGTCTTCAACTTGTTGGTTCAAGGTTGTTCTTTAAATACTTTGTTCTGTGACCTGAATTACAGAGAAAAAAAATGCACCATTTTAAGACATAGTTTAAAGCCTATTTGAATTACATTTTAGGGGTGTTTCCTTTGTCTTCAGTAACACCTGAATTGGAAATTTTGGATCTCTTAATTGTACTAAGCTGATTTTTATTCTCATCTAATAAAGTTGCAGTATTTTTTTGGTTTGATTTAGTAAAATCTCTTAGTTATTAGTTTTCAATAGGCAACTGTTTAAATGCTGCCAAGTGATCCCTTAGCAATGACTAGTACTGTTCTTGTTCTTTCAGTTGAGCTGCTTTGGATGATTTCTTTCAGCATACTTGGATTTTGTCATGCATGGAGGACTGTGCATCTTTCACAGTGACTGCTGTAGCAATTGCCAAGCAAGCAATATCTTTGTTTTAAGCAAACAAAATATGTACACCAAAAATGTTAGTCTTTTCACAGACTCTACTACTTGACAGTTAGTATGTCTGTCTTTAAATTTAAAAAGTCTACATGACCAGCAAAAATACAGTTCTTACAATGTGTGTAGGGTAAACCTCTCTGGATTTTGGATATGACAGCATTTTGTATACTGTAATTGTATATGTGTAACTGTATAAATGTAACTGAGGTTATTTTGTAGCCTGTTTGCTGCCTTTTTGCCCCCAATGCTTTTATTTTAAACACTGTTTCACAGGTTTCCAGCTGTCACTTCTGAACCATAAAAAGAAGTTCCTGTAGTTAATGGAGTAGCATTTTTTCCTAACAGGCTTTTAGATATTGTGGTAGGTGCTAGGTATGGCCTTGAAAAGAAGGTTGTTTGCTTTCCAGCAGTCTTAGCTCATGTCTGAGCAGCAGAGGTTTAGGTCAGAACAGTTCTGGGAGTACATTTTTTCAAAATTTTTGTTGCTGTTAAAGATACTTGGTGGAGTTCTTTGTCAATCATCTTTTGATGTTCTTTGTGCTCTGTAGGACAGAGAGATTGAGTTTGACATGCAGGACAAAGTGCTAGTTGCCCCAAAAGAGCTTTTACTCAATTAGCTTATGGATGAATGGGGAAGTTTGATAACTTGGCAGTTTTGGTTTGCTGATTGGAGGCAGCTTAAGACTTGTTGGAAATGTAAATGAAATGGCATTTTGCTGAGCAGAAGATGAGAGGCCAGTGCCAAGCAGGGCAAGGGGTGAGGGAGGAGATGGCTGGTCTTGGAGAAGGGGTGATCAGCATCCCACCTTTGTATTGATGGTCTCAGTGCTGCTCCAGGAAGCTGAGAAGCTCCTTTGTGTAAGGCATGGCATAGCAGCATTTCCAAAAGTATTCAGATTCTGTGTTTGCCTAATGTCTCCTGGATTTTTCACCCACAGGTTCATCATCCTCTTGAATCCAGAATCCTTAGTTTGCCCCTTTCTCTCCACTCCGCTGGAGTGACCTGCATTGTCCTGGAAGCCCAACTCTTTCATTGATTGGCATGTGGTCTGTACTGTCATGGGGATGCAATCCATTGATTACTTTGCAAACGAGAATCAAAGCTGGGAGCTGATGTTGGAGGCTGTTGGCAGGGATCTGTGGCAGGGATTGTATAACGAGATCCTGGGAGAGGAGCGCTGACGCAGAGCTGTGTGCAGGGCACAGCCATGCTGTACTATCTCTAGGTTCAAGGTAATTATGCCTGTACAAAACTATATGGTTTTTTTTTTCCCTGCAGTCTAATTACCAGCTTTTATTTTCATCTCCTAGCAGTAGCCAGCAATTTCTTCTGCTTATCTGAGGGATTTAGAACATCACTCAGTCACTGCATTTACCCTCTTATTGTGAAACAGGTTAGACCGTGCAAACTTCTGACTTTCACTTCCATGTCAAAGGGAAAAAAGGATTTTTATGGTGTGCCATTACAAGCTTCCCATTTGCTGAGTTAAAGTAACTCCTAAGAAGGGCAAACTTGTTGAGACTTGCTCTTGCATACTTTAAATTGCTGATTGCTGCAGTAAAACACAGTTTTTTATGCCCTGGAGTATAATTGTTTTCCATAAAATTATCTATAGCAGTGCTATTTTGTTTTATGACCCTGTCTCTGCTTGCAAGCTGAGTAGCCTGAGCTTGTTACTGTGTGCAAAAGTCCACCTCTGGATTTCCATGTAGGAGGTCAGACCTGAGTCAGGAACTAGGAGTAATTCAAGAGGATGGCATAGCTGCTGCTGTCTCAGATGGAGGACAGCACATTGCTGTTTCTCCTCTGCCTTCTACCTTTGCATTCAGGAGTTTTGTCTTTCCAATCCTCTTCTAAACAATGTAATTGACCTTACTTTTCCTACTGCTTGCTGTAGTATATATTTGTGTCCAGAGCTGACACAAACTAGAAGTTTATTAATAATCTTGCAGGTCTGATTTTAGAACCTACTGCTCCTGTATATTTTTGGCTTTGTTCTGCAAAGGTTTAAACTATCCACCCTATGATTTCACAATGTGAAGTGTTTGGCAGTAGTACCACTTGTCCATCTCCTCTCAACAGGAGGATCCCTTTCTTTCCCTTGATTCCTGTTTCTGTTCTGCACCCTGTACTGGGGCACAGCTATTTTGAGAGCATCACAAGCCAACCCTTGCTTCAGTTCCCACATGGAACTCATATCTTTACTTCTTTGCCTAGGCCAGCACAAACCACTCACTTTTGATGTGTCTCTGTTCCAGGAAATGCGGTGACAACGTCAGGGATTCATTTCTGCGATGTGGTAGCCAAACGTGCAAGGAGATATAGTTGAGCTGTGTTTGGTAGATCCCAATTCTATGTAACCAGACAGTGGGATGAAAATCTGCCTGGTGTTAAGATGCCTTTCAGCACACGTGCAAGGAGCTTTAAAGCTGTAACTCAAGGCAACACACAGAGAATGATTTAATTGCAGTATTTTGCCTTTGCTCTTTTAAGACACTCTATTGTAGACTTTGAGGCAGAAGCATATATTTAGCAGAAGTAAACTCACCATTATACATCTTGGAGTTTTTCTGACTTAGATTCTGTTCCAGCTGCCTATTCCTGACTGGTGGAGCAGAAAAGTGATCTGATGCTGCCAATTGCTCCTTGAAGAGTTTCTGTAAGCTAATGTTTCTGTAAGCTCACTTTGCTCTGAGGCTCTTGTGAGTAGATGAACCTTTTGTAAAATGATGATAAAAACCACTGTGGCTTCTCCAGATACCTGACTTTATCTTGCTCTATGCTCTGTGTTACACTGTGTGAAACGTGTTGTGCTATTTTGGAAGACCTGTGGTCTCTTTGTAAATGTGTGCTAAAATATTTGTATCTGAGAAATACAGTGGTTTGTTGTTTATCATGTGCAGTGTCAGAGCTCTCTCCACCCTCTAAAATGATCAGTGAGAAGGAGTTACTCCCTTTGCTTGGAGAAGTCTCGTGCTGACTTGTACTTTCTCTAAGTATTATGACCAGAATTACAGTGAGTTTTGGCTGTTCATAGCACTTCACACTGAAAGTTCATCCTTAGATCTCAACCTTGGACCATACACAAGCTTAACTCTTTTTTTTTTTCCCCTCTCTCCTCAAAACACCCTCGCCCCTTTCCTTTTTCCTTGGTTAAAAAAAATTTCTCATGAACTTTGTTTTCACATGGAACACAGTACTTCTCAAATGTAAGAAATATCTAATGTTCAGCACTTTCTGTATGAGTTAACTGACAAAAATAATAAGACATTCAGGGTTTCACAGTAAACTGTAATCAGTTACCAATGTCTTTCTGCTGTCATCCAGGAATGGATAGTAGATGTCTATTAATGTATATTGTGTAGTATGCAATGCATAGAATGTACATACATTGAAGTGTTCAAAGTAATTAAACCTCCTTTTTCCTGTTATTTACTGCATGTCTATTTGGCACCCTGGCTCTTACCTTATTTCTTTCCACTTGTTCCCTGTAGGAAGTTTTTTGAGCTGGTGGCAATACTGGCTTTTAGTGGTCACTGCTCCCATCTGCTTTCTCTCACTCCATGGTTTGTGCTGTACAATTGTTTCTTTGGCTTACATTGACCTGGAGGAGGGAGCAGGTATGTCCAAAATTGTGGTGTGTGTTGTGGGAATTTCTGGACTTTTTTTTGTTGTTGTTCTCTCTTTTGTACTGCAAAGCCATGGTCAGCTGAATGTGTATAGGGCTGAAAACAATTTTCTGCATTTGGTATCGGAGAGAAAGGTGAATCTGACTTGAATATTGCATGAAATCTGCATGCTGGTCTCATAGATGTATGTTGCTGTCTTTCAGAGCAAGTCAGAATGTTTTATAGCAAGATAAGAGGCTTTTCCTGAGGCAGGGGAAATACTCTGTATGCTCCCTATATTTTGATACAGGGTGTGCTGTACCTGAGGTGCCCTCCTGCATGTGAAGGGATGGAGTTTCGGGGAGGATAGTCGTGAGAAATGGTTTGGAGTCTTTCCACATGAAAGAACCTCTGAAGTGGATTATAGTGAAATACAAAGGTTGTTTTTATAGTGTTTTTTTTTTAATCTGGCAATGACAAGTTATATTATGAAAGCTCCTAAGTGATTTGAGTTCCTAAATCCAATTTCTCAAAAGTGACTTGGCATCTTTAATTACACAGGTATTCTTGGTGGCTGCACCTACCTCATCATGTTGGTGAGTCTGTGTGGTGTGTTCTGATATCCAAAGGATCTCCTTCTGAACAGGCAGACTGATGGGGGTTCTGGTAACTGTGAAGTGCTTAGAATCATAAAATTAGTATTTCCTTAGGTATCTTATATAAACCTCCTATTTCATCCTGCTTTTCTTTTTTTTTTTTTTTTGTGATCTTGTGTATGGTTCATCCCTTAATGGGTCATCATATTCTAACGTATTGAAGATGGAAAGAAATAGATCACTGTTTTCACTTGAAAGCTGAAATGCCTGCAGGGCTAACGTCACAGAGCTACACTTTTAGTGGCATTAGCAGGTTTAAAACGCTGTCTGATTCCACACTCAGCAAGAGGCAGATTTGTAGCACACTTTTCTGAGTAAGTGTGCAAACAACTGGCAGTGTCTCTTAAACGTGGCTGGGCTTGGATTTGACAAATAGCATTTACTGAAGATCCTGATATTTGTGTATATTCTCGGTGTTGAAAGGATTATAATGCCAGGATTATATCAGTGTCCACTTAGCTTTCTGTAAGAAACTCTTGCTTCCTGGAAGAGATCAGCCCAATTCAACATTGTAGCCAGCACTTTGTCAGAGCAGGTAGAAAAAGTTCTTTTGGGAATACAAGATTATTAAAGTTGTCCAATCCTCAGTACTTCACAGAGAAGGCATTTACTAAAGCATGTGCTAAGAGCAGGAAGAAGAATAATGGTAAACCAAGTTACTGAAAATGGCAAAGAGCTGTTGCTAAAGGGTAAGTACTTCATGTTGATATTTGTACCTACAAAGAATTGTACTGTTCTGAAACTATCAGTGTATCTTAACTGATGAATACAGTTATTGTGCTTTGTGAAACACATGATTATTAAATTGTTAAATCCTTGAGTTGTAGGATCAGTCAACTTGATTGGTAAGGCTGTTATCTAACCTAGGTTTGTAAAGTACTGTAGAAGTCTGGTAGTAACTTCAGACGTGTTTATCTAGGGATACATCCAAGACATGCTTAATGGTACACTTAATTTTGTACTGTGGTGCAGCCTGACTGTTGCATAGGTTGTTGTCTAGGAAAGCTTTGGCTGTGTCCTTCATGCAGAGCACAAGCAAGCGCCATCTTTTGAGCTCTGAACTGGTGCAGAGGAATGAATATCTTACCAATAATGCAGCTTTTTATTTTATTTTTTGGTAAAATTATACTTTGTGTCACTTTTGTAGGTGCCATAACTGTTACTGATGATAAATAGGTACATGGTATGTGCAGTGTAGTACTTAATGAATCTTAAGAATCACACCTTTACTAGTCGGGTAGAATTCAGTAAACTCGGAACTATATTGACAGGGTCAATTAACAGTGAAATAAACATTGTTACATAACACAATAATGTTACAACAGGGAATGTCCAGCATATATTATTAAAATACCCAGGAATGTCAGTAGTTTGACCTTTGAGCTGCAGTTTGTGATGGCAGTGTTGTCCGGACCAGGCGTGTGCGTTCGGTGTTGCCAGTGGAACTGAGAGCTGAGCCTGTGTTTAAAGCACAGAGCATCTCAGAGCTGTCCAGGGAGAGATCAGTCCTTCTGTTCTGCTGTGCTTTCCCCTCATAAGCATCATTGTTGCATGGGTTCTTATCTAGTGTGACTTTGGCCTTTATTTCCATAAAATGCTGGGTCAGCTGAGATTTTACAGCTTGTGTTTTGTGCCACCTTCAGTGGAAAAGACCTGGTAGCCCAAGGTCTTATGTGAACGTAGTGGAGTTTTCAAAACATTTTGAGAAATGATTTTTTCTGAGCTTGGAAGGTCACTTTGCTACATTTGTCTTTTTGCTACTGCAAAATAAAGGAATTATTGTCTTCAGTTTTGAAAAACATGAAAGTTAAATGATGACTTTGTTTTTTCATGAAAAAGTGCTTTGGGTAATACTGACTGCCTTGTAACTAAAGGGAAAAGAAGTATTCCTCATAATCAGATCCCATGATGTCAGCTGCCTGTTCTGCTGCCGTAAATGAGTTTGTAACAATAATTTTCATTTTAGAAATGCTTTGTGTTTCTGGCTAGTTGTGTATTGTCCATGGAGAAACAAATATTTCTAATAGGCTATCTTTAAAAATTATTATTTAAGGAAAATATATCCCTGCTTTGGATTGCTGCTGATGTTGGATTAGTATTTTTGCTAAATTGTTGAAAATCAGTAATTTAAGAAAAGAAGCAGTGTCCACTTTCTGTTAATGAAATTTCAAGATAATGACATCTGCAAAAGCATAATTGTACATTGAATTATTTGTTAAAGTCTCACAAATGAGCTAAGAAAAAGGTTCCTTAACAGTTCTGAGAAAGAATAAGAGTTTTGTTTAGTCCAGCCACATGTGAGGAACCACATGAATAGAAGCAGATTTGGGATGTATTTGAAATCAAATTGTTATCTACATGTTTCTTAGGTCATCCTAAAATGACAGTCTCTTGATAACTGAACAGTACTCTTGAGTGCTTGGCTGGTGAAATGTGGAGGTACCAGGGTTCTGGGACTGCTGGAAAAGGCCAGGAAGGTTATTGAGGTTTTTCTGTTCCTCAGCATTACTCAGACCTGCAGATCTTGTTGGCCCATGGGTGATGAGCAGAACACCCTGAACATCACAGCCTTTGGGAGGGAACAGTACAAGTGCTTGGGAAAACATCCTTATTGACATCTGGGAAGTGCTTTCTCAAGAAGTGTGTTAAAAACAAACCAAAACCCCAAAGTGTGATAAAAATGGACATGGACAGCTTTCTATATTAAAACTTTACCCATAAGGCTGTGAACAAATGTCTGGAAAAATAGTGTGACTAATAAAGCCTGATTATGCAATAATTTCTGTTTGGAGCAATCCCATTGTTTCCCTAATTTTTTTTTTCTTGTAGAACACCTGCCTTGGGTGTATTCATTTGCTTCTAAGTCTTGTGAGAATAGTTCAGTGTAGCAAACCTATTTTGATTTTATGGTCAAAATCAAAGTAAATTGTGTCTTGATTACCAGTAGTAGTAGAATTTTGCAGACCATACTGACACATGACAGTCTGAGAAAGCATAAATAGATCAGAACAAAGCTAACTTCCTTTCCAAAGTGGGATAAAGTTTGCCTGCCTTAAACCATCTATAAATTAGGTTTTTATTTAAGTTAGGCTCTCTTTAGAGGTAATTTGCAGCATGTCAAGGTGCATGCACAGGAGAGGCATTCCTGGGATCAAATAATGGAGCCATCTCTTTCTGAATGAGAAGTGAGCCTGTGTAATTAGTTGAGTATAACTGCCTGCTGTTTAGATAGCTTTGTATTAAGGGAAACCCACAGCAACTACTTGGGTATCAACTCTGATTTCTAATCTTAGATTCCAGTGTTATTGGTAGATGGATTAAGTTAAAATGGGGTTTTTTTGTAATAAAAAAAAAAAATGTCAGATCAAGTAATGTTTCCTGTGCATGAAAATGGTTCAGTTTGTGCCCTTAACCATCACAGACTTTGTGGCCAGTGGTACTTGTGAAATAGTGTCTGAATAAGAGCAAAATGAGGTGTTAGCTGCCAGACAGGCTATTTCACCACAATGGTTTTTACTGTGTACACAAAGAGTCTGTACATGCATAGTACAATTACAAGTAAGATGTTAACTCTTATGCTGCTCCAGAAATTAAATTACATCGAGGGCAGGAGTGTTGGGCTGTCCCTTGAGCTGCCATTTGTTTGTTCTAGAGGGGTGAATAAATCAGCAGCTTTCCTTGTGAAGCCGAGCATTTCAGTTCCAGCTCTGCCTTGTACTCTGATTCGAACTGCAATTACTTGAAGAAGTTTAGCCCATCACTTAAGATGTAACTCTTGGTACTTGAGGCAGGGAGGACTCTGGCAGCCCTGCACGCCATCCTCACAGGCTGGAGCTGTGTCTGCAGCTCTGTGCAGCTTTCCTGCCTCCAGAGCTGAGGCTGCCTTCTCCTCAGGTCCTGTGCGCAGGGTGTACGTGCCCCTGCCACTGCCATTAGCTCTGATCTGTGCCTGTAGAAGCAAAGTGGCAGAAGTTTGTTATCAAAGTTCAGCCCTCTTCAGAATTTTTTTCTTTAATGTTCTAACCTTGCAGTAGGTTAATTGGCATTGCTCTGTTCACTTGCCCTGTTACCTGTGTGGGCCAGATGTCCATCTGTGCCTTCAGCACATTTTAACTTGCCAGATAGAGAAAGTTGCCATAACAAGTAGGTGAGCATCTCTGAGTTAGTCATGTCCAGATGGAAAATTCTGAAGTTGTTTTAAGATGTATTAAATTCCACTTATTTACCTGAATGTGATGAAGTAGGGGATGTATTAATTTCCACTTATTTACCTGATTATAATGATGTAGGGGAGTGGTGGTTTTCTGTAAGGAAGTTCAGAAACTGGCAGAAGAGGAGAATAAAACCTTGACAGGTCAAGTCATGCAACTGCTCTTGCCACCTTCTCACAGAGATGGTTGTTTTAGTCTGGCTGAGTAGACCTTATCACTGTGAAGCTTCCTGGTCTTTTCTTTACAATAGTCTCACTGTGCCTAATTGTTCAGCTTTCGTTATCCTCACTAATCTGTCATTTAGTTACTTTCATGTATGTCTTTTGTTTGTAATTCTCTCTAAATTCTGGTTTTCATCCCTCAGTTACTAAAGAAAACACAATGGCTTGCACAAAAGACTTGCATTCAGCGTGCTCAAGCAGTGAAACTGTGTCTGTCTGGCCTAATCCTCTTTCAGAAGGAAAGCAGTAACATGAATACTATCCTCCGTGTTCTTAATCTTTTTTTTTAACTTTTAATTTTTTTTTTAAGTGAAGACAACAGTAGCTTTTTGGAGAAGAACAAAATAAAATAAGTCAGTAGAATATCTGCTACAGTTTAGTCACAGTGTTTTTTCTTGGCGATGAGGCAAAAGTTTGGACATCCAATTACTGCTTTTGTTCTGTGTCCCGAGCTCGTGTGTTTGCATGTTTGGGAGTATGCACACTTGTGGTTTTTAGGTTTTGTTCCGTGGATCATCTTTGATGTTTTAAGGAAGTCAGGTGATCCACAGGATGAGGAACTTGTTGCATAGACCTGTGCCCATATCTGAGTGTGGGATCTCTAGAATGTTTGGGGAACTATACAGTTTATAGTGGTAGTGGTGGCTGCAAATAGAATATCTGGTTTGGAAGGGAACTGGTAGCTTTCAGAAATAAAATGCCTTAATTATTGAAAGATAATGAAGACTGAGAAGCAATGAAACAAGTGAAGAGGAAACATTACCCTACTTGGAATACAGCTTGAATGCCTCAGAATTTGAGATTAATTAGGGACTAAGGCAAATAAATTATTCTCTGTTGCAGAGTATTTAGCTCCCTCTTTAAGAAATGTTCCTTGCAAAGCACTCTTGCATGATGAGAACTAACACCACATAGCTACTGGCCAGGACCAAAGACCTGCTAACTAAGAATGTGGAAAACTGTGCGCATGTCACGGGACGGTGCCTGCCCAGGAGACCTCGTGCTTCAGAATGTAAACTGTCCTGGGGTGAAGCTGGGGCAAGAATTCCCCAGAGTAGCTTTCCGAGGTCACATCCGCTCTCTTCCAAAACTGATGGAGATAACCCGCTCTTCCCATGCAAGTAAGTCTCTCTGAAGCTGCTGCTCTTGCTCGCTGGCAGACAGAATATACTGGACAAACCTTTTCTTGCAGTGGGGCTTCTGTGCTGTGCTGCAGTCTGGGCTGTTTTATCAAAGTACAGTTGTGTTGTTGTTGAGGAAATGGTCGCTTGTCAGAGGTTTTACTTGTGAAATGGAAACAGAATGTGAAAAGAAAGTGAGATGAATGCTTCGATTTGTGTGTGAAGTAGAGATTGCATTTAACGTGCAGCTATGGTGGAAGTGATTTTTGGCTGTCATTTAATTAGCTGTATTTAAGTTAGCAGTGTAGTAGCCTCGAGTCAGCACCCATCTCTGCAGCACCCAGTTCTGCTTGTTGGTGAAGTGGAACTAGGATGTCATTGTAAAGAACTTGCAGCTAAGCTTACATTCCTTCACTTCCTGTTGAGAGTGTCCAGTGTTTGCGAGGGACTTTAAGGTGGAACTTCATTAGATCAGTAGGAAAGTTCACTTTGATTTTTGCATTGTCTGCAGTAATTCATAATCTGTGTTATTTCAGGATAATGGAGCCAGTGCTATGAATGTGGTAAAAAGCCATTTGTATTTCTCTAGCATCTAAACTTCCATTGAGAGGAAAATGTGCTCTAGCAATTGCAAAATCAGTATTATCTTTCCAGTCACTAGTTCTACTGAATCTTCTGTACAGTTTGGGCTTGCTGTGTGCAGGAAGGTGTGTAAAACAAACATGCCAAGGGTGCAAGTTTGGTAGGAAAGTCTCATGGGGGAAGGATTTGGGTGCTGCTTGAGCATGCAAATGGAGGATGAGAGAAGATGGAAGCTCTTAGAGAGAGAGATCTTCTGAAGAGACCAATTGTGAAAAATGCACTGGTGGTAAAATGAAGATGTATCTAAAAATAATATCAATGAAGTTGAAGAGTCACCTTTAGTCACTGGTCTTTGTCATGCTCAGAGAGATGGTATGAAGTAATCTTTCTTGACTAAGGAATGGTTGTATGGATTATGGTTGTGAGAGAATGGAATTTTGAAAGAGCAAAACAATTACCACCTCATATAAAAAACTGAGATTGAATGTATGAATTATCTTGGCAGCAGTGGGGTTTTGTACATAAAAAGGTTGAGAGTTTCTGTTAAGTATTACAAGTAAAACAACACCTGTTATACTGACTTGAGACAGTGGTACAGTAAGGTTCCTGATGGAAGAAGGAGGAAAACTAAGCAAAAAATTGCTTTAAAAATCAGTTAGTGATGAAAAAAAAAAAGACTAGTCTGGTGTTTCAAATATTCAGTAACCAGAAACAGTATATAGAATTTCCTACACAGTATGTAGGAATTGAGGAAAGTGCTTATGACCTTGCTGTGTTTAATAAACGTAATGGTGAGAAGATTCTGGAGGGACCAGAGCCCTGAAGAATCAAGCAGACAGTATTTCTGTTGATGTCATAATTTGCACCATCATTTGTATCCAATTTAATGAGTAAAATGTATGTGGCAGATAACTCCATTTCCTCAGTAAAAATTGCAAATGTACTTTAACCACAATAGGATGGGGGGACTGCAGCACACACTGCAGCAAAATTGATCTGGTATGTTCCTGCTGCCAGTATAGGCATAACAAGTACAGCAAGCAAGTAGTTTTTGCCAATTTTTACCTTTGCTGAAGTTGATAAACGTTTGATTTTGATGCTGTGTTGTTAAGCTTCCTGATGTTTTTTTAGTAGTGTAAAATATTCTACAATTTCAGCAAAGTGAGCACCTCTTGTGTGTAGGTGGGGTCAGCAAATAAGCTGAGCCCACTTGTTCAAGGCAGCTGTTCATTAACATTTTGGGGGTAGTTGCAGTGTGTGAGAAAGGCGATAGGCACATAAACACAGCAGACTGCTCTCTACATATATTTTTAATCAGCTAAATGTTTACTTCCAGAAGCTTAAAAATCCCTCTGTTCTTTGTGAATATTATTTTTCCAACAGTTTTGTTCAAAGCACCTCTCAGCAATTTCCAGAAAATTGTGCTGCTTTCCATGCATCCCTTCCCTTCAGTAAGGGTAGGACTGAATGTTCTCATAATTTTTTGGCTTTTAACAATTACTTTTGTAACAGTGCAGTATGTGCTGATCACTGTGTGTAAGGGAGGACTCTTCTATTTCCCTGTTAGGTTCATTTTGGAGGTTGATTCAAATTTCAAAATGCAGAGATAATTTTACTTCAATTATATTAAAATAATTTGGTGTAGCCTTGTTAAATTGATTACCTTAATCATTGAAAATATGCACCAAAAATCCAGCTGTTTAATCTCTGGCTTTTGGTGTATTCAATGTACAATATTTTTAACTTTTGCAGTATTTTCATTTGAGATAATAATTTCTTCTTTTTAGTTTTTAATTTCTCTAGTGGTCACTTCTTTTGCAAATAGAAAAGAAGTATTCCTTGGATTGACCCTTTCTTAAGGAGATGCTCTTGGAAATCTTTCATTTGTATTGGCTGAAGAAGCAGGGAGTGAAGAAGTACAGGCAAAAGAAAAGAATTTTTATTTGTTGAGCAGAGGGTAATGGGAGACATAGGTCCAAGAACTTTTGAAGATGGAAATAAATGTCTTCTTTTTTTTCCCCTCAGAGGTTATTTTAAACTATAATGCCCTTGGCTTCTTTTTTTTTTTTTAAAGTTACTGCTTGTTGGAGAAAGCACTACTGATCTTCCATGTTATTTTCCTTTTTAAACATTATTTATTGCATATGTGAATGTTCTGGTTTTAATGTACCTGATACTAGGTTTTAATTTAAAAGTATAAGAGGAGCCTGAAGAATGCACAGTTTAAATGTTCAAAACACAGTAAGGGTAAAGGCAGGATGAGAGTGTTTAGTGTCTGGGATTAGTGAGCGTAGTGACAAACAAACAGTGATTAAAAACAAAAAAAAAAGGAAGGGGCTGCTTTGGGGGCTGTTTGCCTGTATTGTAATTATGGAATCTAGCCTTTGAAGTGTTCAGTCTTGCCAAATATGTTTAATTGGTTTGGATTTACTGCTCAAAAGTTGCTCTTAGCATTAGCAGTGATTTCTAAATGCACAGGAATTGTCTTAGTGCTTGTCACTGCTCTATATAAGAAACAAGTGAGCACTAGAGAGTAAAGGCACATATAGCATTGTAGCTGTGACCCTACTTGTGAATTTTACTTTGAGGTGGCTTTTTATTCTATAGTAATAAAACAGAGGAATAGAAATAGAAATAATTCTACCTTGAGAATAACACCTTTGATACCACTAACATTGCATAACCTGAGATACTAAAAAGAAATATATTCAATTAGCCAAACAAGTTTATTCTCTATGGATTTGTCAAGGTTACAACATCTCTTTCTCTGCTTATCAAAACCTGCTTCTTTTTTTCATTGCAGGTCATGGCAACCATAAAGAAAACAGTCCTTTCCTGAACAGTTCAGAAGCTGGCAAGGGAGGTGATTACTATGACAGAAATCTGGCCTTGTTTGAGGTAATTTCAAACTGTTTTTTATACTTCTAATGTGATTTGTGGTCTTCCACGATGGGAGGGATTGAGCACATCTTTCTTCCCCACATGCTGTTCTGTGAGTGTCTGTCTGTTGTCTGAGGTACCAGCAGCAGAGACATCTGTGTGGTGACAAAGCTCAGATATGGTGACCAGTTGGGTCTGAGAGGCAGAGGTGTGACTGTTTCCATGTGGAATCAGGAGGACCAGACACTCACGCCAGGGGCCAATTGGAGCCACACCAAGCCCAGCAGAACCTCCACACTCCTCCATGTCCTCACCTCACTGCCTCTGCATTAAGTGCAAATCTACTGAGACCAAGTTTCTCAAAGATGTTTGGAGAAGCTCAAGTGCTGGGGAGTGGTGCAGAGAGGCTTTTTATGGCTCTGCAGCTGCTTTCCAGCTGGGCTGCCGAGTTACAGCTTCACAGCAACACTGGCTACACATACCCTGTGTGTCCCATTGCAGGAACCCACTGTGGGGCAGCCTGGGCTGGCTCTGCATCCCCTGGGCTGGTGCCTGCACAGTCCAGCTGGGTGGAAAGAGCCTGGGCAGGCAGGACCAACCTGCTGCTGGGTGGAGCTCACTGTGGAGATGCTGCCAGCATGTTTGCAGTAGGGTGCTTGAGCTAGCAGACTTTGTGTCATGTTCCCAGCTGTAGTGTCTCCTCCTTCCAAGGCACAGTGAATCTGTGATGGGATGAACTCACTTGTGGGTTGTGGAGAGTTGGCCACTGGAGGCCAGCTGGTGCTACTCAATGCCTGCCTTTGCCATAAGCCGTGGCACAGGACCACAGCAGGTGTGCAGGCTCTTCTGTGGAATTAAGCAGAGGCAGGAGCATCTCAAAGGCCTGCTGCTCTGCTGAACGGGAGGTACATGTTGTCCTAACCCCTTTATGAAAGTAATTGTAATCAGGTTTTTAAAGATGTGAACTGCAGGTCAGATCAGAGTAAGAAAAGGTGTGCTTGGCTCACAGCATCCCTTTAGGGATGACCCCATCTGGGGTCTGTTTCTGCATCAGGTACAAAGCACATAGTGCTACTGATCCCTTCAGAAACTGTTCAAGCTGATACATAAAGATATGATAAAGCTTCAGACAGTGAAATCTTTCTCAATTGGTTTTTATTTCCTGTGTGGAAAGTTACTTCTTTTTACCATGCATTCCTTATTGTGCTATCAGACATGCAAGACTTATTTTAATTTTGTAGAGAAAAGGAATGATTTTGTTCTGGTTCTTTTTTCTTTTTCCCCCTCTTGAACTTTCAGAAACAGAAATTGAATGGGATGAATGTAAAGGTGGGAGGCCCTCCATATATGTGGCTTTTGAGAATTTTGTCTATATCCACATGAATTAGATAACATAGTTTGAAAAATGTAATAAAATTATCAGAGTGCATGCATGTCTACAATGAGCAGAGTTTAATCAGTAAATCTCTGATTTGTTTGGCAACTTGACCTTTTTAAAAGTATATCTGTTGATGTAAGTTGACATTAGAGATACATGCAAGGTACACATTCATTTTCTTGCAGTTCCAAGGCTCAGACTTCTTTATTGCTGCAATGATGCTTTTCAGCACCTAAGGAGAATGATTCACACGGCGCAGACATTTTGGTATAGCCTTTTCCTGTGAGAGTTTCCCTCCTTTCAGAAAATGGAAACCTCTCATCAGTGGTTCAGGCACATTGAAACACTCTGTCATTCCGTGGGTGGTTTTCCTGGTGTGTTCCCTGGTAGCCTCAGGCATGCCCAGGAAGGTGTGATCCCAGCCACTCTTCAGAAATGCTGTGAACTGCACAAGTTGACTTTGTTGTCTTCTTCCACAGGAAGAACTTGATATCCGACCAAAAGTGTCATCTCTGCTTGGCAAGTTGGTCAACTACACAAATCTTACTCAAGGTGTTAAGGAACATGAAGAAGCAGAAAGTACTGAGGGATCAAAGAAGAAAGTATCAAAAGTAAGTAAAGATTCTCTCCATGGCCAGCTGATGAATGGGATGATTCCCTGTGTGATTTTGGGGGAGCTGGACTCCTTTCTGTTTTTCTTAACCTCTGTCAGGAGCCATGAGAATGTTGCAGAGAAATGACAGAGAACCTGTAGGGACCCAGCTGTTACCAGAGAATTGGGGCAGATGTAGTGATTAAAACTGTGCCCTACAGTGCAATTCCCTACACTTGGTATGGATTTAGGTAAGAAGGGGATAGGCCTCTAGTGGGATACAAATAAAACTAAAACAACCCCTCCAGCTTTTTCCTCGTGCTGTTTTAGCTGCCCAGTGGTACCTGACTCATCTCTACAAGCCTGGTAGGTAATGACACAGGGTTTGCAGGAGACAACACCCGTCTGGAGTGTTGGGTGGAGGCCAGATTGGACACCCTGGGGCTGCTCAGGAGTCATTCTGGTGTCAGGCACTTAAGCAACTGAATTCTGCCCCAAAGGATCTGCATTTAGATCGTTAGCCCGTTTGGGCTGGCCTTAGAATGACTCGGGTGCAGGTGAGGTTTGATTGTTGGTAGTTAGATTCCTATCAGGAGGGCAGTGTTTAACTGCTCCTCTCTCCTCTGGCAATCTTACTGGCAGGTGCTTTGGTTAGTGCTGCACCTGCAAGTGGTGTGGTTGCATTTTATGGTTTGCAGGCCTTTCAGATAGCTTGCAAATTCAGTCAAAAGAAAGGTTTCCAAAAAGCTGAGATAGCACTTGAATTCTGCAGATTTTACAGCACTGCCCTACAAAGTCTGAGCCATCTCAGAAAGAAATGGCAGTGATAATGTTGAAAACCAGCAGTGCTCTCTAAGGGCATGCATGTTACCCCATGCTGAACATCCTTACTCACACTCCAGTTCCTTACTCTGCAGTTTTACAGTGGGGATAACAAAGTAGTTTAGTCAACCTGAAGTGTAAAATTCAATTTTATCTGAGACCACATGCACTAAAGTGCTGCAATATTGTGGTTAATGTGACATCATTACAGGCTTGAGCTAAGGTCATCTGGGTAAAGTAGCTGCATTCTGGTCCTATAAGCTGACATCAAAAAAGTAATTTAAGCATTTTCATTATGATTTTCTTTTGTGTGGTACTTGCTATTATAATAATTACTGAGTCTTGTCCAAAGTTTTTACCTTCACATTATTAATAAGGAATGTCAGCTGCATCGCTTTAGCATGCTTTTGGTGGGAATACTGTCAGGCATCAGCTGTTAGTATGGTAGTATTGTATTATCTAAAATAATTTTAATCCTCTTGCTACCAGAAGCAGATTGATTATTTCCCTAATGAAAGTAGAATGGCAGGGGATACAATAGGTACAGTCCTTGTGATTTTTGAGAAAGTTCTGATCACTTTTGCTGTATATTTCCTTGTTAATTGCCTGACCAGAATATCAGGGTAAGATGCAGACTAATCTGGAAGCTAGTCCTTTGCTTTCTTGTTACAAGAAGAATTGGGAGAATTTGGTGATGGATCTGTAGTATAGAGTTGGTTAAGGCAAATGCATATAAAACTTCACAAGGTAAAAATAGGGCACATACCAGGAAACTCAACTTGTTTTCAATCCTTGGTAGATTACAGTGTATGGTGTAGTGTTAATATTTCTACACCTAGGTAAGATTTATACATGCATATTTTCAAGCTGTTTACTGCCATAAAAAAGGACTATTATCCTTGTTAAAGCTGTGCTTCTATGGCAAAATAGAATTCAGGTTCAATAACTGAGTTTTCCTGAGTTATGCTTTCCCATGCCCCAGAAATGTGTGTTCACAGACTTCTGAGATGTTTTCTGTAGAATGGGTTTGGTAACCTTTCCAAAAGTGACAGTATCACCCTGTATTAATATCTCAGTGTTTTCTGTGTAAACACGGCCGTTTCCTTCAGCAAATCTTTGTCTGCATGTCTGTCTCTGGGATAAATTACAGCAGCTGCAATATCATAACTGCAGTTTGAATTTTTTCTCCTTCTTTTGCCATGAGCAATATAAAATTTTAAACATCTTGCAGAATATAAAACGACTGAAAAACCTGGCCAATAATTATAACCATGAAACCCAGGAAATTCAAAAGCAGTAACTGGACGAGGCTGTGGATTGAACATTTTCAGAAACGGTGCAAATGAGATTCTTCTACATATTTGTTTTTAATCATCTGTGAAGTATAAATCCCTGCACTGCTGCTACCTTGTCCTTCCCATCTGAGCATGAGAACAGAAGTCTGGCAGTCCACCCCAGCACTACAGCAGATCTGTTTTAAGTGGTTAAACCATTGTTAACCCACCCATTGGTGAAAATGCTCAGCAAATCTCAGCTGGTGTGACAAAAAGTAACCTTGTCACTTATTAGAATTGGCATCTCATAGACAAGAGCTGGAGCAAGGCAGGTGAGCAAGCTCTAGGTCTGATACTCAGAAATGAACTGAGGAAAGCAGTCTTTTAAAAGTAAGTGTCTAACTCTCTGAGCAGGTAAGACAGGTCTCTCACCTTTTTGTGACCCAGCACACCCCTGCCTGCCAAATCATATCCTTTCAAATTCATTTCATTTCAGTGCAAAACGTCATGATATGAACAGATTATCTGGTTTCAGCAACTCCACTAAATATTTTTGAGGGTAGCATTCTGTGTTGGGTACACATCAGTAAAATTGGCACAACTCCATGTAATAAGGTAGAAATTGGGTTGATTTTCTCTTTCAAATACAGTCTTGCAATAAAGAACTTAACAGTCACAATGCTATAGAAATATCCCCTTCTCATGATGGAAAGAATCAGATAAACTGTTTTAGTTCATCTTTAATAAGGCAGTTCATTTCTGTGCTGCTGTCTGTCCTCATGCTACAGAACAACTGTAAGAGCTGTCATTGCTGATCAATGTCCCTGAGCCCTGCAGCCAAGTGCTTTAATAACCCATCACGCTGGCACAATGGAAATAGTGTCCTTCAGACTCAGATCAATATTTATATAAATTATGTGTCTGCAGCTGATGAGAGTGAGCAGAAACATGATCTGCATCACTGAAATTGAGACTGTTTTCGAGATTTTTCTGTCCCTTCCTGGTTGTTTTAAAACAGTGTTCTTCAAAATGTCTGTCTTTATTTTCTTTATGCAGCACAGGGTGTTACATTTTTTCATGTGGTTGCTGTTGAGGCTGAGCATAATAATACCCTTGTTTCAGGTCATGTTCTGTTGAGACTTCAGCACTAGTTTAGTATCCCTTAGTGATGATCAGATGTTATAAAAAAGGGTCAAGTCACTGCAGGTTACTGGTGTTAAATATTTCTGTGAACAAGCTGGTTCAAGTAGTATTTGTACATCATTCTTTTTTTTTCCTAGGGGTAAGAAAATCTAGACTAAAATCTTATGCCTGAGATATATTTAGTAATACTGTGGCTTGGGTTTTGGCTGTGGGCAGACACTTTGGCATTTCCTAGGCTGCTCTGCTCTGCAGTGGTCTCACAACTGTACCACTAATGCACAATTTCTCTTCCTCTCTGGTCAAAGTGAGTTGTAACTTGATAGGCTTAAGAGGCCACTTAGGAGGGAGGGGGAGAAGATGGTGGAACAATACAGCAAAGTGTCAGGGACCACAGGGCAGAAGATAGGGAAGAGCTGAGCTCAAGTGAATTCCTATGCAAAGGAAGCAGGTGTTGGGAGGTGTGTAAAGGACAGGCTGAAAGCTCACCTGCTCTCATAGTGTTTGGAGGACTGTCATGTAGAAAACACAATAACTGTGGTCCACTTGCTTCTCCTGTGTAGGAGCAACAGGTTGAGCTTCTTTCCTTTCCTTGGATGCCAGTTGTGACAAACTCTTCAACTCCTTTACTGTGGGATACCCACATGTCTGAGAAATTCACTTGGTGGGCTCAGAGATGTTGTGAGAAAGTGACTGATGGTCAGATAGATGATAAAATTATTTGGAATGTGTCCTTGAGAGGCAGAGTAACAATGGGAAGCCCCTGTTCTGGGCAAAATCTGCCCAATGCCTGGCAACATTATATAGTCCTTTCTCAGTGTTTATGCACTTGAAGACACGGTGTGAACCAGATGAAAGTGTTAGAATCAGAAGTATCAAAACCTACCCTTCCTCGAGGAAACAAGTACACTATAAATAATATTCTGTGAAGATCCTCCCCAACTACAGCACTGGAATAACTCAGTAAAAAATCCTTACCTTGCCCTGATCAGGACACTTATGTAACAAGTGTCATTTCTGTTACTTTCAGAAGACAATAATTCATTTTGTCCTCATACATGATCCTGACAAAGCTGATCAGATTAGGTATTTAGGATGGTAATGTTTACAAAATGGCAGGTGATGGTTTAGGGAATTTTTCACTGTGGCACTGGAACAGCTGAGAACAGTTTTGGCCCCATGCTGGTGGGTCTCATAGGGTGACTCCACTGCAAACCCTCAGCACGTGATTCTGTTCCACTTTCCTTCAGGAGGTTCAGCTGAGTTGTAGTGTATGTGAGCAAAGTCTGGTTGATCTGTTTTAGCTTTAGGAATTCAAAGCTGACTTCAGAAAATTCAGTCAGCAATTCTGGCATTTCTAACAAAGAACAGTTCAGATTGTGTTCTTGGGCACAGTTTTCTTTTATGTCTGTCAGGGCAGATTTCTAGTGCAGATGAGGAAATTCTGAATTATGACATGTACGTAAGTTGAAGCACTAAATTTCTTAGTTGCTTTTTGACCTGGTGATCTTATAAACACATGATTCTTCTAGGCTTTGGCTTTGTGTAGTGAAATATGTTCTTGAAATACCTTATGTAAAGTTTTTGGCAGCCATTTTATTGCGTTAGGAGCAATACTTGTTCTAAGTACTATTTCTTTGGGTTTATGACTTGTCTATAAAGGTGCTGTTTATTTTTGCATCTAGTTAATGCTGTGTGGAGTTAAATTTGGATGAGTGCTGTCACCTCCCATTAATATCCTTCTCATTTAAATGATGGTTCAAGGGTTTCTTTAAATGCTGTCTATCTTTAATGTGTTATGGGATTCATGTTTATTTACAGAAGGGAGTTTGAAAAGAGATGAGCTTTTGAGAAGTTGCACTCTTTATTCCCCCTGTGTTTTAGAATTCAGTATAATTTTAAATGCAAAAGGAAACCTCAGAAAACAGAAGCCATGAAATATCTTGGCAGGAAACCACAGAGATTTGGGGCTCTGCAATGCTGCTAGTGTCAGGTGTGCCAATGCAACAAACACTTTTATATTCCTTGAAATAAAGCCCATACCAGTGGCACCTAACTGCCATTATTTTGGATCTGACTGTCCTTTGACAATGACTGTTTTGCAGGATGCTACACTGCATGTCATGTGCAATTCCTGTGAAGTCACATAAGTACTTGCTTCAATAATTACTTCAATATGTGATAGGGTCAGCATTTTGTTCAGAAATTCATGGGCTTGGAGTTTGTTGTGTTTTGTGGAAACGCAGCACAACAGCATTTGAGTGTGTTTACCTTATGTTTCCCAGGTTTCTGCCATTTAGAAAACTGAACTTCTAGGTGTTTTTGGTTATGTCTGCTTTGAACAATTTCAGTTAATGAATGTGAACTTTATTCTTTTCAGTCACCCAGCATGGGCACCCTGATGGGGGTATATTTGCCATGCATGCAGAACATCTTTGGGGTCATTCTCTTCCTTCGGCTGACTTGGATGGTGGGAATGGCTGGAGTTCTTCAGTCCTTCCTGATTGTGTTGCTTTGCTGCTGTTGTGTAAGTATTTAGGTACAATAATGCATGTGACATAACCTCTGTGAAACTGCTGGGAACTTGGAGAGGCAGCATTTTAGATGCTTGTGTAAAGAAAAGTCCAACTTAAGCCAGACACTCCTGCTATGTTCGTAGCTGTGGGATTTATTTTTATTTTTTATTTTTACTGGTACTTCTAAACTGACAAACTGTATCTAGTGTAAATACAGTCTTAAAAAGAGTGTTTGTTCAGCAAATAGCTGTTTTCCATGCCTGTCCCAGGTGAGGGCTGCCTGCTTTGCTGGACTAGCCTTGGTTGGAATTGCAGCTCTGCAGATGGAGGGACACCTGTGTTCTCTTATCTTGCTTGGTCTGCAGACAGCCACTGTTTGACCTGATAAAGCAGTGGCCACCTCTCAAACAGAAGTCTCAACAGCTCAGTGATTAAATTCCTGCTGCCCTTGTTTTCTTTTAGATAGTGACAGGCAGAATAAATAGAAATACTGTACTGCCACATGCAGTGGCAGCTTTATTTTATCAAGAAATAAGTTATGTTTTAAAAAATGTTGTTGACACAATTGCTTTCTTTTCCCTGTTTTCCCCAGACTATGTTGACAACCATATCAATGAGTGCAATTGCCACAAACGGTGTTGTTCCAGGTAAGGGCAGTTAGCAAATGCCTCATTTGTGTTAAAAAGGAAAAGAAAAAACCAACAAAACCTGAGGTACTATTAGATGTTAACGTGATTTTATTCCAGAGAAATTTGCTTAATCCAGTATACAAAGCCTGAATTAATATCTTATATTTCTTCTTAATATCAATCAGGCTAAAGATCAATTTATTTGGTTTTTACCCCTGTGCTAACATATTTCTATTGAACCTCAAAATAGCAGATACCTAGATATATATTATTCTGTTGTATTCTTCTTGTGAATATTTAAACATTTATAACAATAAATTATAATTCTACTCTCACTTTTCTTTTTTCACAGCTGGTGGCTCCTACTTCATGATATCTAGGTCATTGGGCCCAGAGTTTGGTGGAGCTGTAGGGCTGTGCTTCTATTTGGGAACAACATTTGCAGGAGCCATGTATATCCTTGGTGCCATTGAGATTTTACTGGTGAGTAGTACTGGAGTAATCCTGCTTTAAAGACAAATAACACACAGAAAGTACCTCAGTAGTCTTGTCCCATGTTTGTATACACATTTAAAGGAAGAGACTAGAAAGTCTCCAGTTTCTAGGTGTCCATTTCTTTACCACTAGTGCTTCCCTTTGGAAGCTGCCCACTCTCTGGGTATCCACACTGGGGGCTCTTCTGACAACATAGATGGAAGTATTTAATCCAAGACACATGCTTATCTTTGATAAAGTTGGCTCAGTTGTACTGCTGGCATAGAATGGGCTGTTATCTCTTGACTCTTCCTGTAAAAGGTTCCCTGGTGAAGAGCATGTTGCAAAATGGAAAGTGATTTCTATTTCTGGAATAGGTACATGATCCCAAAGTTCTGTTCTGGTGTTCCTTCAGCTTGCTTTTGCTTTCTCTTGTTTCAGACATATATTGTGCCACAAGCAGCAATTTTTCATCCATCTGGTGCCCACGATGCATCCAGTGCCATGCTGAACAACATGAGGGTGTATGGCACTGTGTTCCTCATCCTGATGGCAGTGGTGGTCTTTGTAGGTGTGAAGTATGTGAACAAATTTGCTTCCCTCTTCTTGGCCTGCGTAGTGATATCCATCCTGTCCATTTATGCTGGAGCTATCAAGTCCATCTTTGATCCACCTGCCTTTCCGTGAGTAATGTCACTGATGGGGGTTTAGCTTTGCCTGTGGCTCTGGAAGTTGGGGTTTAATGTAGGTTGCTTAAAACTTGTGTCTGATTCATTCATGTTGTTTGTGAATTACTTCCAATATTTTTAGCTGTGTATAATGAAAGCGAGCAGAGCTTGTGGGACAGAAGCTTCTCCCGCTAAAATGAACACATTATTGGTTTCTTTAACTGTTTCAGTAGAATGCATTCTCATGGGGAGGATGATGGAGGCTGCCACTGCTCCACTTCCTGCAAAGACAACCCCGTCTCTTGGCCCACGGCTGCTGAGATTTGAGTGACAGTGTTGCTGGGTTATTTGTGGCAGTTCTTAGGGAGCAGTTTGGCAGGTCTGTTTTCCCCAGGCCATTCAGACATGATGTGCTGCCTCTGTGGCTGGAAACTGCTGGTTTGATCAACTCCTTGCTGAGAAATGGGGCACCTCTTGGGAGTGTGGTGGTGGGGCTGTGCTGAGGCTCCAGCCAAACCTCCCCTGGTCTGGGAGCAGACTGCTCTGGGAGAAGCCTGCCCTGGGCTCAGCATCTGCTCCTGGGCATGTTGGCACTTAAACATGGAATCAGCTTCTTAAACTCAGGGCTGGAGCAGCAATAATGTGGATACATGTATTTTACCAGGAATGCAAACAGTGTTTTCTGATACTGCCGACAAGAGATGAATGGAATGGAAATAGAGGAGTTGGATCTGCATAATTATTCACATCTTGAAATGCTTTGACCATGACTAAGTACTTGCAACCCTCAAGCGTTCCCTTTGGATATTTAGGGCCCAGTGATTATAATGTTTTACAACAGGGAAGGTTTACAGCAATGAAAGTAAAACAATGTCTCTACCTCCCCCTCATTATCTCTTAGATTGTTCTTGAATATTTTCCCTATCTTTCTTCTTGCACTGTATTCCTCTTTTTTTTTTTTTCCCTGAAGTAACAAGACAGTGAATTTATTTTTAATTTTGGAGGGGAAGGCTTCTGGGAAGTTGCAGTTCACAGGCCTGCAAACACTGCAAAAACAGCCCTGTGTTTTCCATTTTCCTCTCTTCAGTGATTGATAAGACCTGTGAAACAATTAAATTGGAATTAAAATGGAAGAAACTTTTTTATTTTCCTGTGGGTGTTTTCTGACAGTGGGAAGAAAAGCTGAATGAACTTCTAGCAGCAGCAAGCTGTTACATTAGATCACTGTCTTATGGGATTGTCTTTGGAGAAGTGGATTAAAAATTTTTCAGTGCTGGAATAAATAATGTTTGTGGTTAGATGAAACACAACAGGGAGTGGAGGATTTTAGCAATTATGCGCAGTATCTTCTCACAAGAAGAACCTTTGCTTATTTGGATTAAAATATATGTTCCTAATTCTGAAGCTAAAATGTCAAGGGTCATTCAAGTGCTGCTATATAGAGACTGGGATAATGAGATTCCATAAACCATATCTTTAGATAATCTAAATATCTAGTAATTTAAATTTTAGTACTCTTCAGATTCTTCCACTCCAGTAGTTCTGTTTAACAGAAAAAAAACCAAACCCCAAACAACAAAAAACCCAAAAAAGTGTCCTAATTGTTCCCTTTCATTGTTTAAGGTAAATCAAACAAATTCAGTCAATCACATTGATGTGGCTTTTTATGCCTCTCCCAAAAAGTAGCTTTATACTTCTGACCCTTAAAGGGAACAGAGACAGTCTTTGTCCTGCTACCACCATCCTTTTGAAGGAGAGAAATGATGTAGCAGACTAGAGCCACTTGGAGTTTCCACACGATATTAAAAGGAAATATGGGCAAGGGTGAACTCCATTTTCCCAGCAACATCCAATAACACTGATGTTCATGTTTCCCTTCCAGGATCTGCATGTTGGGCAACAGGACTCTGTCAAGAGATCACTTTGATGTTTGTGCCAAAACTGTAGTTAAAGATAACATAACTGTGGCCTCTAAGCTTTGGGAGCTCTTCTGCCACAGCACAAATTTAACCACTGAACACTGTGATGAATATTTCCTCATGAACAATGTCTCTGAGATAGCAGGAATTCCAGGAGCAGCTAGTGGCATTTTAATAGGTATGATATAATATTTTTTTTCCCTTAAAGAGGAGGCATGCTGAGTGGTTGAAATGGGTCAAAATCTTCCCTGCTGGTTAAGAAAGAGGGCCTGAAGAAATGTAATTACAGTGAAGAAAATTATCTTCAATAAAGAAACCCAACTTTTATAATCCTTAACAAGACGAGATGGCACTTTGGTCCTAATACAGTACTTCTCTGCTGTAAAATTGATTACATTTGCCTTGTACATCTCATAATTTCAGCATGAAGTCAGCTATAACTATAAGTTATACTAACATGAATAAGTTATTAAAATTTTTCAGAACTCTCTAGTGACAGCTCTCTATTTTACACTTGTATAGAAATAGTGTTTCTGCTTTGTCCACTTCTGAAAGAAGTGTAATTGAAAAATGTTCAGTATTGAAATGAACACCAGGGAACAGCTGCTTTGTGCAGGTGCTGAGTGCTGAAGGTACCCATTTTCACAGAAACCAGCAGTCCAGTTTCTCAGATGGACTCAGCATTTATTAGTGAAATTTCAAATGCCAAGCATATAATTCTGTAATTCTTTCACTCACTGAAGAACAAACCCATTTCTGTGTAGAAAGCTGGTCAATATTGCTGCTTTGCGTTCTCTTAGCTCCTGTGTGGTATGGCAGCTCATAAAAATATTCAGGGTATTTCCTTGGGTTAAAATAGGTATGAGGTTAAAAGAGTTTTGTAATAATAAAGGATAAGTTGCTTAGACTTCTGCAGGCTATTGATACATATTTGTGGGTTTTGGATACAGGTATTGAAAACATGCAATATAAATTTCCTTTCATGTAACTTGTATGTGTCTTCAATTGTGTTGATCACTGAATTGCATTTGGAATCCTCAGTTGTAAACCCATTATAATGAGAACAGGCTTGAGCTAAAACATGCTTTTCTTTTCTGTGGTGTGATGATAACCTTGAAGACAACTTATGGAGCAATTATTTGGAGAAAGGAGAGATACTGGAGAAAGCCCATCAGCCCTCTGTGGATGTAGCAGGCCAGAAGAACAACCTGCACCTGTACGTGCTTTCCGATATCGCCACGTCGTTCATGGTGCTGGTTGGCATCTTCTTCCCCTCAGTGACTGGTGAGAGTGCTGGGGCATGGGGGCATCCTGCCTCTCTGAGCTTCCTCCTGCCCTGTGATCTTACCAAAATGTGCTTTCAGGTATCATGGCTGGTTCAAACAGATCAGGGGACCTCAAAGATGCACAGAAGTCCATTCCTGTTGGAACAATTCTTGCCATTGTCACCACATCACTAGTCTGTATCCTTTTAAAATTAACAGAGTGCTGGTACATTGTGTCTGATTTGTGGAACTGTTTTCAGGTCACTAAATTATCAGTGCAAGTATGATAGGTCAGTGGAAAAAAACCCAACAAAACAAGTCCTTGAGCAGAAAGAATTGTAATTATTATTCTGTTCTTTTGCATTCCCATTCTTGTTCTTTGCTACACAGTGATCTGTAGCTTTTCAAGCTGGTGGTGTACTGGAAGAGATTTTTTTTTTTTTTTTAGGTTGAAGTGAACCAGTAAGATGAGGGAAGACTTTAAATGGGAGTGTTCATAAATTTCAGTTCCTTTAAAAAAAAAAAACCAAAACCTTTTATTTGGAGTGACTTTATGGAGTATAGGTTTTCTTGAACATTTTAGAATAAGATAAACTGGAGTTAGAAATTACGTAGATGTTCCCAAGTGATTTTTTTCAGTTTTTCAGGCTTACAATGTTTTTGCTTAGCTTTGGTTAGGACAGACTGTCTTCATCTCTGCTCTCCTGCTAGAGGAGAGATGAGGCAAGGTATTTCAGTTTCATCTAGCTCTTGGTGTCTTAAAGGACAATTTATCAATGTAGAATATAAAAAAAAAAAAGAGTCAACAGAACTTTCTGAATAAATCTCACCCAAAGGGCAGCTGGCCGAGATGGTGACTCTCCTGGAAATTCTGCTGTTTCATTCCCGCTTTTTGCCAAAACTTGCCAAGCTCTAAATCAGGATCTCAGCTCACTTGTCCCAGCTTTTTAGGAGTGCAGCCTTTCCCAGCTGTCACTTTGGGAAGTGGCCCTGCACCAAGAAGTCAGCATTTCCTCTGAACATAATAAATATTGAAACAGGCCACAGCCTTAACCCCCAGCTAACAGGGCAGCTCAGGCCTCACTCAGTGGGTAACTGGACGTGTCAGTGTTCATACCCCGCCCTGGGGGAGGCTGACACTGTCACTTTTAGAGCAATGTTTCTCCTTTTATTGCTGTTTGCAATTTATAATTTCATTTCAGGGTTAGAATTTAAGATTTAACCATTTGTGTGAACTTAATTCACAAGATAGGGAACTTTACTGGAATGCCAGATCCAAAAAGCCTGAGGTATTTTGTATCTATGATGCACAAGCAGTGCAGTTTAATAACAAACCAGACTTATTGGTGATGTGAATGCCATCAGAGACTACAAAAAAAGAACCTGCAAGATAATGGTTTGCTGTACGTTCAAAATATGTTCAGACACAGGAGAAGGAGAGAGACTAGAGAGATTTTAATATCAGCTGCTGTACTAGCAGAAGATTAAATGGACATTTTAGTATAAAAATGCTTAATTTGATTTTGTCTCCTTTATCATAACATTGAAACCTGTCTTTTTTAAAAGCTGAAACTTAGAAGAACTTTTTCTCTAACATTAGAAGGTACATGTGAGGCAGGTGACATTGATTTACTCACCAGCTTTGCCATGTACTTGTGGAGATGCTGGAGTGCAAATGCCATGGGATGGAGGCACATACTGTCCTTTCTACAATACTTAAATCTGCCATGTCTAAATAAATTCTACTTCCTTAGCACACTCTGTCCTCCAGACTTCAGTTGTGTGTTACTATTTGGAGCCTGCATAGAAGGTGTTGTCCTGAGAGATAAGTAAGTTTTACTGCTTTAATGCTATCCTTGTTCTTTTTTAGCAGTGTAGGTGTTTTCTTTCCCATCTTGCCTGCCTGCCCTCCTTCTCCCCTTGTTGTTTTTCTTTTTTTGGGGGGGGGAGGGGTGGGGGGTTAGGGGTTTACTTCTGGGTGCCTTTTAAACCATTATTTGTATGTAAATTGTAAACACTGTTTTTGGAGACTTCTTGCGTTTGATTTGATAGTTTCTGGCATGTCTCCCTCAGACTTTCCATCCTTTCGCTTAATTCCTGCATTTTTCTAGGTGATAGAGAGAAATAATGTTGTGATAATAATGTAAATAGTTTGAAATATATGAAATGAAGAGAAAGTTTTTGAGTTGTTGTAATCAGGCTGCAGATGCTTCCTGCAGAAGTAACTCAGATTGTTTGCTACTTTCTGTGTTCTCTAGTAAAGAAAATAATACAGTATCATTAATAATATAGTATTATTAATAGTAATATTGAAATGCCATGCTAAAGCTGACCCAGCAAACCCAAACATGAGTGTCAGGGCAGTCCCTTGCACACCTTGCATGCCTGGCTGTGTCCCCCCGCAGGTTCGGCGACGCGGTGAACAAGAACCTGGTGGTTGGCACCCTGTCCTGGCCCTCGCCCTGGGTCATCGTCATAGGCTCCTTCTTCTCCACCTGTGGGGCGGGGCTGCAGAGCCTCACCGGGGCCCCCCGGCTGCTGCAGGCCATAGCCAAGGACAACATCATCCCTTTCCTCTGGGTTTGTATGCCTTGAAAGGCTCTCTGTTCCTACTGCCTAACCAGCTCTTTGGCTTCGTGCTCTTGGAAATCACATTTCTTCTCCCCAGTTTGCCCAGCACTGAAGTGAGGGTCAATATTTTTTATTTTGATGGGTTTTTTTCTTTTGTTAAAACTAAGGGGAACTTGTAAGGATTTTTAGCTAGACTTATGTGGTAATTTTTAATCCAGAAGTCAAACATCTCATCGAGTGAAGCACAGAAAGCCTTCTGGCTCCTTGCTCTAGAGAAGGAAGTATGTAGGAGAATTACTATGATTTTTAAAAATGTAATTTGCTTTTTTCCCATTACAACCTTATCAAATACTTGGAAGATGTGCTTAATGTTTCTGTTTCTCCAGATCTTTGGTCATGGAAAAGCAAACGGTGAACCAACGTGGGCTCTCCTCTTAACAGCATTAATTGCTGAGCTGGGAATCCTTATTGCTTCACTTGACATGGTGGCTCCAATTCTCTCAATGTAAGATACAGGCTGGTTGCTATCTCAGGGGAGGAATAGAAATACTCTTGAGTTTTGCTAGTTTGATTGACTTTCAGAACCATATCTTAAACCAGTAAAACAAATTACTGGAGCCTGAGTTCCACTTCTGTAATTTCTATGAATCCCCTTCCTTCAGGCAAATCTATTTGTTCCTGCTCTGGAGTATTCTGTGAATAAGCAAGTTTTTATTTTATTTTTATTTGGTTTGAGAAAACAAAACAAAGACAGTATTATGTTGTGAATAGGTCTAACTTGATTCAATTTAAAAATTGTTCTAGCTACTTTTTGGTAATAGTTCAGGCTAATAAAAATCAGAGGGGGAGGCACACATGACAGGTCAGCTGGATTTTGACTTGAAACCAGTCATGCCATTCTCATATGTGCCAGAATCTATAAATGTATGTGCTAAAAGCCTTTGCACTTTTCTTTGTTTGCTTTTGCAGGTTTTTCTTGATGTGTTACCTCTTTGTTAATCTTGCATGCGCAGTCCAAACGCTTCTGCGAACTCCAAACTGGCGGCCCCGCTTCAAATACTACCACTGGTGAGTGTGAGGGTGGCACCTCACTGAGCCTGCACTCTGCACTGGAGAACCCTCTCCACGAGGGCAGGGGGCATCTTTTTTATTTCTCTGGGTATCAGTTCTAGACAAGAGTACATTAATGTGATAATCCTAGTGAGCCAGACCCAGATATGTAAAGGCACGAGAGCTTCATTTCAACAACAGGATACTCAAACTGATGGGACTGGGGAGATCCACTGGAGGCTTTATTTTCACTGCCAGTTCAGAATAGACAGTTTAAAGAAAAAAAGAGGAAGAGTGTAATTGACTTTTTTTTTTTAAGCTTTTCTGCCCACTACTTACTAATACCTTTGCTTTTTTGTTTCAGGGCCCTCTCATTTTTAGGCATGAGTATTTGCCTGGCACTGATGTTCATTTCATCTTGGTATTATGCTTTGGTAGCTATGCTTATTGCAGGCATGATTTACAAGTACATCGAATACCAAGGGTAAGTATTAACTGGATAAAAAAGGGTAGGAGGGACGTTGGATCTATTTTTTTAATGAATTATCTCTAGCCATTGCATTTGGAGAAGGAACTCTCTAGAGGTGACTTGGATGGCTTTCCTTAGTAGCTCATTTGTTTTCATTATTTTCTGAGTCAGTGCTAAACAAAAGCCTCTGAAATGCTTTGTTGTTAAGCCTCTAAAAGTGTTTGGTGAAACTTGAGTCACAGGAAGTAGAAAACTGGTTGGGATCTATCTGCTTTGTACTGCACATGTTTACTTCAGGCCCATCTTATTCCAGTTTATGTGGTGCAAAGGTCTGTCTAGAACAGTCCTTGCAGAGCTGAATCTGAAGATTGGATTGCTTGAGATTGTTAACATCGGATGGAGTCAGGCTGTAGTATGGCTGTATAATTAACTAATTAATTAGGCTTAATAACTAAATCGGATATGGAAATGCCATATGTTTGTATATGCTTGGGAAGCCTTCTCTGTAGTGTTGATTACAAATTAAGCTCAGAATGGTGGTGTTATGATATATCTTTGAAACATTTGCATTTTCCTCATGTGCTCTATGGCATCAGAGACATTCATGTACAAATTATAAATATAGATGTGGTGGATGCTATGTATCATGTTATTAAACTCATTATAAGGGGCTGATATCTCTATATCCTGAGTGTGAGTGCTCATGGAGCCATAATTTGGCTGAACTGTTTGTTCTTCACAGTGCAGAGAAGGAGTGGGGTGATGGTATCCGGGGCCTTTCCCTCAGCGCAGCGAGATACGCCTTGCTCAGACTGGAGGAGGGCCCTCCACACACAAAGAACTGGAGGTACTCATCTTGGACTCATGAAATGCACTGTCATGGTTATCTGCTTACACTTAAGAAGTTAAACTGGACTCTAAGCAAGAGTGTGAATGAATTTAAATTCGTGTGAATGAATTTAAATGCCCAGAATATTAAAAAAAGAAGTGTTGTATCTGCCATAAGCTGTCCTGTCACTGCCAAGCCCTGCTGTATGGACCCTGTATGGGCAGACCTTTAGTGCCCTTTGGATCTTTGACTGGACTCCAAATTGGTGAATTCAGAAGTGGAACCTGGGGAAATTCTGGAGGTCTGTGAGTACAGAGGTGTAGAAGCCAGGAAATGAGCAGTGGCCAACACTGTTCCTTCTGACTTTGTGTTGAAAACAGATTAAGTGAGCAAGAACTCCCCTCTGGTTGGGCATTGCACAACCCTTGTGCTCTGAACAAGAGGACTAGGAACCTACCAAAGACACAGTTTTGTAGATCTTTTCATACTTGCTCAGCCAGACAGAAAATAACTCAATTGATGTGTAGCAATACCTTAAGGAACAGAAGGCAGGTGTGATCCATGTTTAGATGAAAATATTTGTGTTTTCCATGTGCCAGGTATCTGGATACAGAATACAGATATTTTCTTGTCAGAGGTATCCGGATAGGTCTGGCAAAATAGCTTTACAGTATGAACACTTTGTGTGCTCTAATAGTACTTAAAGGAGCCTTGCAAAACAAGCCTGGAAGCCTCTTAAGCCAAGTGTATCAGTGAGTTTTATTGCTGTCAACACAGTGCAGCAGCAGAATTCCCACAGTTTCACATCTGCTTGTAGTAAACAGAAATAAAATATTAAGTAAAACCCCTTGCATGTGTGAGATACAGAAAGAATGTTTCAGAGTTAATATTCAAGCACAATGTAAGTGCTTGATGAGAGGCAGTTTTTTACATGTGTTTTTGTTAAAGCTCTAGTTAAAAAATGCATTGCCTTTTTTATTTTCTTCAGGCCTCAGTTGCTGGTGCTTCTGAAACTTGATGAAGATTTGCATGTAAAATACCCTAGATTGTTAACATTTGCATCCCAGCTGAAAGCTGGTAAAGGTTTGACTATCATAGGATCAGTCATCCAAGGAAATTTCTTGGAAACTTATGGAGAAGCCCAGGCTGCTGAGCAGGTCAGTGTCTTAAATACCTGAAGTAGAAAGGGGTGAGTGGGCAGGTAATGTGAAATTTTGTTTCCTAATCATACTTGGAAGAAAAGCATGTTAATAAGGTTTTCATGAAATACATGACTAGTTGAGCAGTACTACAGATGCTCAGTAAAGGACTTGCAAACATGTTTCTGCTGTCAGTTGTGGCTTTGGGAATGCAAGATCAATGCTCCCAACTTGTCTGAACAGCCTTACTGCATAAAACTGCCTTAATTTATGAGAAATAATTACTGTGGAAGTTTCTGGGTGCTTCTTAATGGAGGGCAGGGGACTATTCAGTTTTCTGAGTATCCCAAGTAGCATTTCAGTAGCTGTCAAACTTTGCAAATGTGCTCTTTTTCAGTGTGTTGGTAGATTTATTACAAAGAGCACTGAAGGATGGTCCTGAAAATTTGTTAATGAATTACTTAATCTTCCTCATTAAGTAAACATGACATCATAGCCATGTTTACATCTGTATAGCATCAGCATATCTGTTTTCTTCCCCAGAGGCTTTTCATATAGGAAAATTGTTACAAAAGGAAAACTAATTCACAGGCCATGTGTTGATCAAGTTTTTAAAGAAATAAAAGGTGTACTTGATAGGTGTGTAGGATTTGGTGCTTTTATTTGTAAATTCAATATAACACAGCATGTTACATGGGAATCTGAGACTGGAAATCCCAATGAAGTCAGTTGGCCTTGGGTTTAAAAAGGTGAGTGTTACAGATTAGAAAATGGAAAGTCACATGGTAAGGCAGATATCACTAACTACTGCTGTGAATAAGAGATGGTAACACAAACCAAAAAACCCTTGCTGTAATCTGTTAGAAATTAATATATTTAGACAAGTGGATGTTTTCTCTTTTGTTCTTTAAGGAAATTTGATGAGCAGAACTCTGCATTGAAATGTGTTTTACCTGTGGACATGTGAATTGACATTGTAATCCCATGGCAGAGAGCTATTAGGAGTTCCTTTTGGAAAGGAAAACTGAAATCTTTCCTTGTCTGTCTTGCAGACTATTAAGAATATGATGGAAATTGAGAAGGTGAAAGGATTTTGTCAAGTAGTTGTAGCCAATAAAGTCCGAGAAGGAATTGCTCACTTGATCCAGTCCTGTGGACTTGGTGGCATGAAGCACAACACTGTGGTGTTGGGGTGGCCTTATGGCTGGAGGCAGAGTGAAGATCCAAGGTCTTGGAAGACATTTATAGGTGAGTTTTAAAGATTCTTTGTGATTGTGAACAGATATGTTTATTACACACACTGTACACACAGGAGATTTTAACAGAATCCTTGTAAAATTGGTTTTGGGTTTTAGTCTGTTTTTTCTAGTATTGATGGGGAAGTAGGTATTTTCTCACAAAACTGCTCTGTTTGAAATACCACTTCCACTACCACTTGTAGGTAAAAGACCGATGAAAGATCTTCAAAGATGAACCTAGCAGCTAAAACTCCTGTGTCTAATGAATGATTGAAAAATCATGGACTTGAGAGATGCTGGGTTTATGGCAAACTATAATTTGTTTCCTAGATAATCTGTCCTGTCAGTGGTTTTAACCTGTCCTTCACTACTCTGCACTCCTTGACTCTATCCCTCTCCTTCTGCTAAGGTCCAGTTACTTAATTAAATGAGAACAGAGCAGATGCTTTCCCCTCATACTTAGCTTTGAAGACTGCTGCTTTTATTTCAACTGTGAAATAGGGCTTGTGAGTGAGGGGCTTTTATTTCAACTGTGAAATAGGGCTTGTGCCTGTGAGTCTGCTTTATCCTGGCTTTGTCATTTGGACTGACCTGTCCATGCAAGCCTTGCTGTACATACTTTCCTTTATTTAAGTGATGACTTTTATGGTTTGCTGGCATTTGCTCAGTGAATAGCATTCTTTTTAACCATAGCTCACTTGCAGAATTGGAAGTAACTGTGTTCTTCCCTTTTGGGCAGGTACTGTTCGCTGCACAACTGCAGCTCATCTGGCTCTGCTGGTTCCCAAAAATGTGTCTTTCTACCCCAGCAACCATGAGCGTTACAATGAAGGCAACATTGATGTGTGGTGGATTGTGCATGATGGAGGCATGTTGATGTTGCTCCCTTTTCTTCTCAAACAGCACAAAGTAAGCAGCTAGCCAGAGCATGCCCCCCACCTACTTCAGCATGCATTGGTTTCAAGTAACAACATCCAGTAGTAGAGCTTGTATTGATAAATGAGAGTGGCTATATTGCTAAGTTTCTGTTTGTAGAGCGAAATATTATTGGCTCAAATAACTGAGTTTGTGTTCCCTCACTAGGTTTGGAGAAAATGCAAAATGAGAATTTTTACTGTAGCTCAGATGGATGATAACAGCATCCAGATGAAGAAGGATTTGGCTACTTTCCTCTATCAGCTCCGAATAGAGGCGGAGGTAGAAGTGGTAGAAATGGTAAGGGAATTGAGCCCCTTTTTCACTTTATTATGCAAGTGGTGATGTTTGGTTATGACTTGGTTAGAAGCATAATATTTGCCCTTATTTCTGCAGCACAATAGTGATATCTCAGCATATACTTATGAGAGAACTCTTATGATGGAGCAGAGATCTCAGATGCTGAGGCAAATGAGGCTGACAAAAACTGAGAGGGAAAGGGAGGTATGTAATTTGTGGTTGTTCTCTTTGGGCTGCTGAGGGGGATGACAAAGTGCCTTCCTAGTAGTGTGTGATGTAGCTGCTGCTTAAATTTAACTCCTGTGTTCTAAAGATGTTAGGAAATACTTTTAGTGTAGCTTTTTTGTTTCCCAAAATTGCATGGTTTTTTCTTTATATGGGATATCCGGTGTTTGTCTCAATTTATAGCATATCCTGTTTTCTTACTGAAGATGTCATTCCAGTGTGAACTTATAGGACACATAGCTATGAAAAGTGTCTATGACACATAGCTATGAAAGATGACCTCTCTTTTCTGCATGTGTTTGCAAGCTTTTTTTTTTTAGTTGTCAGTTTTGAGTCGGTCTTGTCTGTTGTTTCTGACCATGTCATGATGTGAGCTAGACTGACTTTTTTTTCTTGTATAGATACAGGCCTCTGTCAGTCCAAATTCTGCTCGGCTTACACCCATCAAAACTGTTTAAAGTCAGTTTGGTATGTAAGACTTTTGGCTAGGGCAGATGCCTGGTATCAGAGCTCTCCTAAAGGCTAAATTGACTGAGCAAAATAAAAGATGCAATGGAACAAAAAGTCTTTAATTGCTGAAAGAGAATCAGAGAGCATAAAATCAAGTCTCTGAGTTCACCTTGTCGTCCATGTGCCCTCCAGGCTCAGCTGGTAAAGGACAGACATTCAATAGCACGGCTGGAGAGCCTCTACTCAGATGAAGAAGATGAGGGGGACCCTGTTCCTGAGAACATCCAGATGACCTGGACAAAAGAGAAATGTGATGCTGAGAAGCGGAACCGGGGCAGTGCTGTGGGAAGCTTTAGAGATCTCATCAGCATTAAGCCGTGAGTCTTGTCTAAGTCAACACTCTGCATCTCCTGAAAGTCTACATATGCTGTGCTTTTATTATCTTTTGTTTCCTAGTCCTTGGTTTGGACTAGTGCTATAAACATTGAGGCCTGGCTATGAAAAGACAGCAATAAGCCTCCCCAGAAAACTCTAACCAATTAAATGTGCACACATCCCTCAATATTTCACTTGATATAGTCAAATTCTAAATTGGAGCTGTTAAATCCTATAACAACTTCCCTCCTGTCTCCCAAACACCTCAACAAAACACACTGATAATTTCACTGATCTAATCAGAATTAAAAAAAAAAAGAAGACTGATAATTTCACTGTCTAGTGTGTAGTGTGGATGTTTAACACATAGAGGCAGAAGCTGTGGAGATGGTGGTGAGTGACTTGGAATAGCACGTGTGTGATAAACCCCTGTGAGACAGACTTGCTGCTGAAGGAGCCCTGACATGTAACAACAGTTGTGACCCCTGAAGAGCGAGAAGTAAAGGTCTATTTTGGCTTTGTGCAAAAATGTGTGAATCTCCTGTGACTTCTTTGATGTTCTGCATCTCACATGAAGAGTTCAGTCAGTCAGTTTTGCATATTTGGCAAAGTTCCATCTTTTTCTTCCTAATAAATCAGAATTCAAATCTGTTCTAGGCTGAATCATACTGAAGAAATTCTGCTGAATATGGTGTTAATTACCTGTACTTTTTCCTCTTCCATGCTTTCAGAAAGTGGGAAAACTTGTAAGTTTGTTATTTAAATCAGAAGTACATTAAGGTGGTTGAGAGGAAAGACTTAATTTTCTCAACTAGAAGGAGGAAAACTATGTGTAATGATGGAAGAAAAGAAAAGGCAAAAGAAAAGAGTTGAGCAGGATTAGCTACTTAAGCTAAGTTTCATTATAAATAGGATGTAACAAACTACAGGAGTTGTCCTGACAAGAACTAAGGGTAGAAAACAATTCCAGTCTGAACCTATTTTCTTAAGCAGAGTATGACACAAGCAGGGGGAAACATTACTCATTTGGAGAAGCTCTCATTCCACAACACTGGTAGGATGTTATTTCAGGCAGTTTCTGGGCACTAATCAAGCCCTTTCTTACAGCCTACACCTTCAAATCACTGGGGAGATGCCAATTTTAAGTATCCCTTCAGAGGAATACAAACCTTTAGTTTTCAGTTCCTTTTCCAAAACTATACATAGTTAACAACTGTATGTTCATGCTGCTGGTGTCTTCCTCACTTCCTGTAAACATAATCTGGCCTCAGTGTTGTCCCTGGCTTTCTGAAGCTGATGTGGTGAAGACAGAGGGTGTCCTTGCTCCAAGTTAAAAAAGAACATGAAGTAACAGAGAGGTAATTCACCTAATAATAGGATAAATTATGCTGTTAGTATAATAAACATGATTCTTCCCACTGTATCTTCTATTTTCTGTGTATATAAACTATTTATTTGCAAATGTGAATATTCAGAAGAGCAGCAAGGTTACTCAAGACTTTCACTCATCATGCAAATCTGAATTAACAAAACCAAAGAGTCATGTTTGATTTGTTTCTACTAATGCTTGTTTTTAATAAAATTAAAATGAAGACAAAAACCCAAGTGGCAAAGCCTCAAAGCTGTAAATAGATTCTCCTTTAAGTTTATTTTTGTATTCTATTTCCTTTTATGTTACCAAAATAATGGTTGATTTCCTGTAAGAAGCCTTCTGGCTTGAAGTCCCCAAAGGTTACTTTTGAGTTTGTTCCTGCATGTTATTTTGTGTTAATATATTCCAAATAATTAATGCTGTTACCTCTCTTATCCTGGATTCTTAAGGAGTGGAGGCTTATGAAATCCTGCTGCACCTTTTCCCTTTTCTCTCATAACTTTTGAACCAAGTGGCTGCTGAAGTTTGAAAGTGTGACTGAGATTTTAAAGACACCTGGGTAAAAGTGTTTCTTGTAGAGAGCCAGGCAGAGATGTTGATTAGTGTCCTGAAGGAGAGGTTCACATCCTTATTGCAGCCCAGAAAAGCCCCATACATCCAGCCCCTTGTAGGCTGCCATCCTGTATTTCCCCATGATGTGATTACAGTGTGTAGCAAACCAGGCTGCCTCTGGAGATGCCAGCTGCTGTTCAACACAAGGAGGGAAGTGTGCTCCTGGGAATTGTGGGCTGAGCATGGTGGTGCCAGGCCCCTGCTTGGGCCCAGTGTCTTTGAGAGGGAGTTTCGTGGTGCTGAGTCTGGAGAGGTGCTTGGCCTGAGCTGCCATGGGTTGGTTAAAGAGCATATCCCCTCATGCAACTGTGTTTTAACTTCTTATGCCACACTAATCATCTTTATAACATATGCTCTTTGAAGAGCAATGTGACTTTGTGAACTGGAGACTTGAATCCAGGGGTCTTAAAACCAAAGGACTAGCTGTACCTGAATAACTCTGAAATCTCTTTTGTAACTTCATCATAAAGTTTGGAATAAATTACTGCATTGAGTTGACATTTAACAAGGTATTTAGGAGATTTGAGTATGCTTTTAAGGACCTTTTTTTATAATTCAGTGTTCAGAGGCATGTTTCTAACAGTAAGTCTGAATGTGCTTCTTCTACAGGAACCAGTCTAATGTCCGAAGGATGCACACAGCAGTGAAGCTAAATGAAGTTATTGTAAATAGATCCCATGATGCCAGACTTGTGCTCCTCAACATGCCTGGTCCTCCAAAGAACACTGATGGAGATGAAAATTGTATCCTTTCAGGCAAGGCCTGGGCCACGCAGAAGGTTTTTCTTTAATCTGTGCTCTTGAGTTCACTTTGCCACCAGTGCTATTGAGATGTACTCTGTGTCAAAGTGTCCCCAGCATGGAGGGCACTGGCTTGTGGCTGTAAGGTAGTAATTGCTTAAGGGAAAAGTCACCACACACTCACAGTATTTCGGTGCTTAGAGGGACACTTGCCCCATGCCCCTAAGAGAGGCCAGAGCTGAGGGTTGTGAGCTGGCCCTGGTCTAACTGCTGTGTATTTTGGATTTGATGTTTCTTTTGTCCTTGACTTTGCTGAAACAGACATGGAGTTTCTCGAAGTCTTGACTGAGGGTCTGGAGAGGGTATTACTTGTTAGAGGCGGCGGCCGAGAAGTCATCACCATTTACTCCTGATTCAGAAGCTTCTAACCCTGCTCTACGTTTGCCTTCTTGGCCATAACGGACATTCCAGTTTTAAAGGGAGAAGAAAAAAAGGTTTTTTTGCCTAACTTTCTCCTCATCCAGTCCTATTCATTGTTTTTCCATTTGCAACATACATATCTTTTGGGATTGCAGTATTTGTTACACCATCCAATTAGCAACATAAATTAATTGTGAAGCTGCCACGTTATTCAGTTTCTGCTTTGGTACCCCGGCATTTGTGCATGTAGTTTTAACACTAAACCTATTTTTAGTCAGCACTGCTACGTGCAGTATTTTTAGTAACTGTATGTAAAGTTAGGACATGAAAGCCAGTTACTGTAAAAAGATTTAAAAAGCTTTTTATATTAGGTTTGGGGGATAGAGGTACATTATATAGCAGCTAGTTTCTGCTGAAGTTCAGCTATAAAGCATTTTCTAAGAGCACACTAAATTGTAAGAGAGGACTGAAAAAGCTTTCCTTTTCTGGGTTTATTTCCAGAACTAAACTCTCAGTATTGGATAAGAATTTATACTTTTAATACATTTATTGATAGAGATTTAAATAAATTATGTTGATATAGTTTGAAATTATGTATGTAGCTTGCTATAAGTTTTGTTGCTTCTGAGACTTCAGGTTCTGTGAGGCCAGATCCCTATTTATTTTTGTATTTATTTGTCAGAAATATTGGATATGCAGATGCAGACTTTTTAGGAGAACAGAGATCTCAATAAATTCTGAATCACCAGTGGATTGAAGGACCAGTCCTGGGCAGTTCTTCCATGCTTTAAATTTCTTGCAGACCATCCATCAAAGTACATTGGGCATGTTGGAGTCCCGTGTAGAGCCAGGTGCTATGCTGCACGCACAGCGATGGGATTGCACTTGCACAAGTACAGGGGACCTGCTGCTTCATTGTATGCTTTATGCCCTTAGAGGGGAAGGAAGAAAAGAAGACCTATGTTAACCAATAAGTCTCTGGAGATTTTATCAAGCCCATTAAGTTGTACTTTCTGTACAGAACATTGGTATTTTTTCAATAAAATGTTGCATACACTTTGAAGGTGCTCTCTGTGGTGCGTGTGGGGTGGGTTGTGCAGGAGGAGCCCCTGCCCTGCCCTGCCCTGCTGCCTGAGGGCCCCGGGGTGGGGCTGCCCTGGTGCTCACCCCAGGGACACAAGGCCTGCCCAGGGGCGCTGCCAGCCCCGCTGTGTCTGAGGCGGTGCAGGCTCCAGGGTCACTGCCGTGGCCAGCAGCCACGGAGAGCTCTGCACATGCAGACCCTTAAATACACACCCCCAAGATTTCGGGCTGTCTGGGAAAGGGGTAATCCCACACCAGGGTCAGGTGTGAATTAACGTCCCTGGGATGCTTTGGTCGTGTGGGAAGAAAGGTGGCATTGACACATCTTTGCCCTGTGTGCTCTTGCTAGGTGGTGTGCTAGTTCTCTCAGCCCTGTTGTGGTGGTGCTCCTGCGTGTTTTACTGATCACAGTGTGACCAGTTTGAGAGATACAAATCTGAGAAACTATCCAGACTTATATTTTGAATGACTTAATTAAAAATGCTGTTCATAAGAGTTTTATAGTTAAAGCCTGTTTGTTCTCTCTGTAAAGGACATACCTGAGGGGAACAGGATGGTATTAATCTGTACCAAGATCCCTTCAAGACAACAGCCAGGAAATACCTCTGGGGTGTACTTCTGGCTCTCTATTGGGTATTTTTTTTTTATTTTAACAAGTCTCAGCTTTTTTGGTTTTGAAAGGCAAAATTAATTTCACTCACTCTTTCAAACTAACAGAAAGAATAAGGCTTTCTTACTTGCAAATACTGTGCTATTTGTGGAGATTATTTTTACATCTTCAGAGCACTGAGTAATGGAGTGCAAGTGTACAGCAATTTTGATAGTTAACACCTATTTTCAAACATTCTTTTATGGGAGTAATAAAATTTATGAACAATTTTGTTCCTTAGACTTTTACCAATGGTGTTCCCATTCAAGCACACCTTCTCCTTATGAAATTGTATGCAATTGGATGATGACTCCACCCCACAAAAGGATTTCAGTGCCATCTGTTACCTGAGCCAAGTAACCTGGTTATGGCTTTATTGTGTTTTCAACATCAAAGCAAGTAAATTAATCTCTTTACAGGTACAGATTAGGTTTTCAGAGGTGATTATATGTCATGTGGGTTAAAAAACCCCACCTTAATTCAGCATTGTGTGAACTCTTAAGGATTTAATAGGCTCCAAGTATATAAGACTTCACTACACAAAGAAGGTTCATAAATAAGTTCCTCTGAGACTTGGCTTGTGCACAGCAGTGTAA